>RJWT010010807.1:6820-23934 GCA_004365215.1 Cuniculus paca | reverse complement strand
CATGCTGATTTTATCACATTATATATATTTATCAATTATATTAGCTTTGTAGTATAACAGGTATGGGATTGTGATGATGCCTCCTGTCTTGTCATTGTTGCTCAGAATTGCTTTTACTATTCTAGGTCACTAATGGTTCCAAAGGAATTATAGGAGTGTTTTCTCCAGATCTGTGAGGTATTTTGATTAGGATTGCATTAAATGTGTATAGCAGTTTTGGAGTATGGCCATTTTCACTATGCCATCTTTTCCTATCCAAGAGCAAGGAATATCTTTCCATTTTCTAATGTCCTCTTAGATCTCTTTTTTTTAGGATACTATAATTTTCACTATACAGACTTTTACATCCATTGTTGGATTGATTCATAAATATTTCACTGTTTTAGATGCTATTGTGAAGGATGTGCTTTCCCTAATTTCTCTCTCTGTGAGTTTGTTGCATGTGTACAGGAATGCTATTGATTTGTGAGTATTGAATTTGTATCTCACTACACTGGTGAATTTGAATATTAAATCTACAAGGATTTTGGTGGAGTTTTTGGGGTCTTCTGTGTAGGGTATCATGTCATCTGCAAACTATGACAATTTAACTTTTTCCTTTCCTATCTTTATTACTTTTATTTTTTTTCTTTTGTCTAATCATTCTGGCTAGTGTTTGCAGAACTATATTGAATAGGAGTTGTGATAATGGACATCCTTGTCTTGTTCCTGATTTTAGAGTGAGAGCTTTCAGTTTTTGACCACTTAGTATGATGTTAGCTATTGGTTTGTCACAGATGACTTTTATAAGATTGAGGTAAAGACCATTTATTCCAATTTTCTGTAGAGTTTTTATCATGAGTTGGTGTTGGGCTTTGTCAAGTGCTTTTTCGGCATCTATTGAGATGATCATGCGATTTTTTGTCTTTGATTCAGCTAATATGATGTATTACATTTATTGTTTTGCATGTATTGAACCATTCCAGCATCTCTGGGATGAATCCTAGTTGGTCATGATGTATAACCTTCTTGATGATTTGTTGCATTCTGTTTCCCAGTATCTTATTAAAGATTTTTGCATCTATGAACATTAGGGCCTATAGTTTTCTTTTTTGGTAGAGTTCTTCTCTGGTTTTGCAATCAGGGTAATAACTTGCTGTTGGGAATGATTTTGGAAGTCCTGCTTCCTTTTGAATTTCTTTAAAGAGTTTCAGCATTAGTTCTCTAAAATTCTTGTAGAATTCGACAGTGAATCCATCCGGGCCTGAGCTTTTCTTTGTTGGTAAATTGTTAATTACATTTTCAGTTTCATTGAATGATGTCAGGTTACTTAGAATTTTATGTCTTCTTGATTTAGTTTTGACAGTTCAGTTGTGTCTAGGAATCTGTCCATTTCTTCTGTGTTTTTCATCTTATCAGAATATAGGTTCTAGTAGTAGGTATTGATAACCTCTGACCTTTCTGTGGGATTTGTTGTGATTTCACCCTTTTCATTTGTCATTGTTTGAATTTGTATTTTTCCTTTCCTCTTTTTGATGAGGTTGGTTATTGGTTTATCAATTTTGTTTATTCTTTCAAAGAACCAACTTTTCAATTCATTGATTCTTTGTATTGCTTTCATAGTCTCTATTGCATTAATTTCCACTCTTTATGATTTCCTCCCTCACATGAGGTTTGGGCTTGACTTATTCTTTTTCTAGAAGTTTGTGGTTCAACATTGGGTTGTTTATTTGAACTCATTCTGTTTTCTACATTTGGAAGTTCATAGCTATAAATTTCCCTCTTAGGACTGCTTTCATTGTGTACCATAAGTTTCAGTATGTTATATCAGCATTGTTTAATTGTATGTACTGTTAAATTTCATCTTTAATTTCCTGTATAACCCATTGGTTGTTCAGAAGGGTATTGTTTAATTTCTATGTGTTAATGTAGTTTTTGTGACTGTCTTTGTTGTTGATTTCCAGTTTCACTGTGCTATGATCAGATAGTATTCATGGGATGATTTCAATTCCTCTACATTTACTTAAACATGTTTTGTCAGCTAATATATGGTTTATTTTGGAGAACATCCCATGTGGAGCTGAGAAGAATATGTATTCTGATGTTTTAGAATGGAACAATGCAGACATTTACCAAGTCCATTTGTTCACAGGCTTGATTTAATTCTAAGATTTCTTGTCTACTTGTTCTATTTATTAGAATAGGGTATTAAGCCCCCTTCGACTGTGTTAGTGCTTATTTGGTTCCACATGTCTGTTATTATTTGTTTTATGTAGTTCAGTTAACCTGTGTTTGGTGCATAAATATTTATGATTGTTATCCCTTTTTGGAGTTTTCCATTAACAAGTATATAGTAACCTTCTTTGTCTCTTTTGATCATTTTTGGCTTAAAGTTTGCATTGTCTGCAAATAGAACAGCTACCCCTTCTGTTTTCTGGGTTCCTAGGGCATGGAGAATTGTTTTCCATCCTTTGACTTTTAGCCTATGAATTACTTTTTGGTTTAAATGTGTTTCTTATGTGCAGCATATCGTTGGATCTTGCTTCTTGATTCATTCTTCCAGTTCCTTTAAGTGGTGAGTTGAGAACATTTACACTGATGGTTATAACTGATATATATTGGCTTTTCTTTTCCATGTTGCTTTCCTATTGTTTGTTCCTTGTCTTTCTGTTCTGTTTAATTGCTTGCCCTGCCCAGCAACTTCTTTCTATTGGTGTTCATGTGTCTGTGGTCTTTGTTATCTCTTTCTAATATGCCTTTCAAAGCATTCTACAGAGCTGGTTGGGTGGTCATAAATTTTTCAGTTGTTCTTTGTTATGAAAGTATTTTATTTCTCCATCAATTTTGGAAGATAGTTTTGCTGGGTACATAATCTGGGGTGAAGACTGTTTACCTTTAGGGCTTGAAGTACCTTACTCTGAACTTTCATTGATTTGAGGGTTTGTGTTGCAAAGTCTGCTGTGATTCTGATGGGCTTTCCTTTATAGGTGATCCGTTTCTTTTTTTCAGCTGCTTTTAATGTTTTATTTTTGTACTAAAATTCTGAAATCTTGATTATTATATGCCTTGGTGTAGATTTATTTTGGTCATGGCTATTTGGACTTCTATATGCTTCATTTATTTTTATGTCAAATTCTTTATCCATGTTTGAGAAGTTTTCTGCCATTATTTCTGTGAAGAGGTTTTTAATGGCTTTTGTGCTATCTCTAGCTTTCTCACTGATTCCAATCAATCTTATATTATTCTTCTTAGCTTCATCCTGTAGCTGTCAGATTGGTTTTTCATGGTGTCTTGTGATTTTTGGGATACTTTTCTTTTCCTGGTTACTAATCATGCTCCTATCTTCTAGATCTGATATTCTATTCTCAACTTCATTCAATCTGCCTCATATACTTTCAATGGAGTTTCTAAACTCCTACATTTCTGTTTGGATCTGTTTCATTGATTCCATTTCTTGCCTTTGCTTGGCATTCATGGTTTCCATCATTTTCCTGAGCTCTTCTAATTTTTAAAATCTGTGTCTCCTTTAGTATCTTTTATTTTGATAGTCATTTCTTTTTGCACCTTGGAGATAATTTTTTCTTTGTGCTTTTCCATTTGCTTTTTCACTTCTGCTGCTATTATTTCAGAGAGTTCCATTTGTTTCCTCTATCTCTTTGTACTCTGGACTTGTCTTAGATGGGTTGGGCATTTGGATTTGCATTTTATTTCTTCATCTTGTCATTTTCTATTTTCTTTTTTATTGTATATTCTGCATTGAAGCCTTATCACTGTTGTCAAGGCTTTCCTAAGAGATGTTTATTCCTCCAGATGCTTTCTAGATGTAGGCGGTTCTTAGTCTTTATGTTTGTCCCAAGAACTAACCTTCCCAATATATTAAGACTGAGGAGTTGCTATCAATTTGAGTTAGGTTCCATTTCTTTGGTACTGGACTAAGGTGATGGTTACAATCCCTTACAGTTGCAGTGTTTTCATAAGAGGGTAAAATGGTTATAGCATGTATGACATCCTGGTTAAAGTAGTTCAGTTGGCAATAACAATAAACTCAAGCACAACCTGGCTACTGACAAACTGTGGTAACTACTAGCCTGATATGTATAACCATAGGAGGAAAGTCTACAGAAATATAATATACTCCAACTTATACCAGAACTTGTATGCAATGATTTTTCACTTAGTAGAGTGATTTTATCGTGTTTTTGGAGGGATCAGGAGAATAGAGGGTAAGATGGAGAGATGAATGTGATTAGATATAGTAGGAACAATATTGGAGGACACATGATGATCTTCCAGGTTTTGGGTAATTGTAGAACATAGGAGGGAAGAACTGGAAGAGAAGGTCTAGTAGTTTTGAAGTGAACCAAAAAGAGAAGAGAGAATGTTTACTTGCATAAAAGTATCATAAAGTCAAGCAAGATACTTGATGAAAGAGAAGAGGATGGGTAGAATAAAACAAAAAGAAAGTTGGAGATCACCTGCTGGCTTGTATTATTAATGTTGCATGGGATACTTTCCTGCCTCTGGTTCTACCTGCCCATCATGTGCACCATAGCCAGGGTTCTTCTGTGTGGCAGGCATTCCTGCAGGGCTCTGGGCCTGAGTCCTGCCAGTGAAGGGAGGAGCTCAAACTTCGCTCACCAGCCATGCCAGCCGGGGTCAATGGAGGAATGGAGAAGCACAAACTCTAACTCCTCCCACTATCACACAGTCCTGGGACAATGGAGAAAGGGAGGCGCAAGAATTCAGACTCCTCTTGCATCTGAGCCATCCTGGGGTAATCCCTTTCCTTTGATTTTGAGCTTTTTTTCTTCTCTAAGGATAAAGATAGAGTAGAAATACTTTTCCTCTTCTATCCAAAAGTAGCTAGGTATTTGAGAATATAAAGCCAGGGCTTTCAGATCCATCTACCTCATTCCATTTGCAATATCTATTTTCTTTTCCCAATTAAATTTTTCATTTTACAAAATTATGAGAAATTTTAGGTTGTCTTCATAATAAAGCTCAGAAAACTATCTCAAGGCCCGTGAGTATGAAGAATCTGAAATCAAAAGTTCTGTATCATCCTTTCAGCTGTTTACCTTTTCATCCAAGGAATATCCAAATTTAAGAATCAAAGTAGAGGAAATATATTTCCAAAATGGTATAGAAGAGACTTTACTTAGTTTATCAACTATTTGTCATGATGTAGTACAATGTTCTTATACTATAAGGAATCATGGCACTCAGCTAACAGATTTCTGGTTGTGGTGGTGGTGGTTTTCAAGAATGAGTCATCATAGCACAATTTTTTTTTTCTTTCGAGATGTAGAAGATAAATAGTGTTTTTAAATGAGTTAATGTTAAGACCAGTCCCTTAAGACTGGTAATTTGGTTACAGCTAGAACCTATACTAGGAGATGACTGTTGTGCGTCTTCTGAAAAAAAATAAACATCAATCATTGACCTTAACCATAATCACTCAGACTTAGCAGAGACCATGCTACTGCTGCCTCCTTCAGAAGGGAGGAGAGAAAGCATAGGATGCAAAAGGTTCAGTCTAACTGTAGTTAGTTTCAAATGAAATCTATGTTTATTTTAATATTTAGAGAAGAGCATATTAAAAATTCTTATAGATGTGACAAAACATGGTTGTAAGCTAAAGGAAATATGCTCAACAAAATATTAGTCATTAATGTAGACTATTCCAATGCACTGTTAGTTACACTGTCATTTGTTTCACAGCAACAGTTTAAAACTTAGCAACAGTGTAAACTTCCACCAATAAGTCAATGGCTAAATAAATTGTTTAATATCAACTCAGAAGCTTCTATAATTAAATTTGGTTCAAAGATTATGGAACCATGGAAAAAGTGCTATAAGTATTATGTAAGCGTATCTTTATAAAACCCTCAATTATAATACTGTCATGAGAATATAAAAGCAAGATATGGAACAAACAAACCAGAAGAAAGTGTTAATTTATCCAACAAATTCTTCCAGTGTTGGGTATTGTTTTGGGTAGAGTAGGTAGTGCCAAGAACCTCTTAAATATATAGTGGTTTCAGTACTTGTACAATATAAGTGATTCTGATTGGAGGAAAGTATTGCTCCAAATAATGATCCACTGTTGCCCAGATCTTGAACAGTTCCTGTTGACAGGAAAAACTTGGAAGTTCTTCCTAAGTCCCTCCGTTAGTGAAAAGGACAGAGGAATTTGCTGCTTTGCAAGCAGAAATCTCATATCTCTCAGATTCCCACGTATCCTCTCGAAGAATAAGGAGCCAGTCTATAAGAGTGGAATTTGTTGAGATAATTATTGGATCTGAGCTACAAGACATTGCCCAGTCTCATTAATAGCCCTTCACTCTTTCCTGAAGGCCCACATGCACCTTTACTTAGGTAGGCAAACTGCCAGTGGGTACTTGATTCTTGACTGCAAAGTACGATAGGGTCTGTTTTATACCAATCCTGGGACTGAGGTTTTCAGAGGGTTCTGCATTAAGTTTTCCCCCAAGGCATACTTCAGGACAATGCCATTGAAGTGATGTGTTTTAGAGGAGCAATTTTAAGATTAGAGAAGAGGCTATTTCTGCAAATGTCTTCAGTCCCTCTTCTGGAAATCTGGAAATTGGAGTTGCTGTTAATGATAGTCTACAGCTGTTCTGTGGTAGCTTCTGTCTGAAGGGTTTTGTATGCATGATTTTATTTGACCCTTGGAAGAATTTGACAAAGCAGAAAATCATTTTATCACTGTAATCATTATCATTTTATGGATTGAAGAACTGAAATATGGAGAGCAAGGAAGTAATTTTTTTCAAAGTCACATTCTTAGTAAGTAGTCTGTCTAACTTTAAAAGCTGTATGTTGCACTTTTGGTAGATCCTTTGTCATTTTAATTTACCCAGCATCCATGCCACTTCCTCTTAGTACTCCAACTTCTTTGGAAACTTACTTGCCTTACACTCTTTTGGAGTGGGACTGCTCATTTCATTTACAAAAATGAATCTGATTTTTTTTTCTGTTCTTTCCAGTTCCCTGAATATCTCAATGGTACACATGTGATGTAAGTGAAGTACCCCAGAATGGGGGGGTAGTTAATTGAGACTATAACTAGTAGCACTCTTACAGCTTTCTAAATCACATCTATCATTCCCTAGGTTGCCGCTAGTTTTCAAGCCCGATACTTGAACTCTAATCAGTCCTATAATCTCTCAGATATTTGTTTAATACGTTTCCTTTTGGGTATGTGAACCAGAGTTGGATTTTGTTGCTTGTAATTCAGTATACTATGTTATATATCTGAATGCTATTGTAAGTAATGAGGGCCCCACATTTAAATTGGCTTACACAAAAAGACAACATATTATCTCCTATAAAGAAACACAGGGAAGCCTTCTGAGGCTTCTTACATTCTCATGGAAATAGCCCAATCTACTATTGATCAAATACTTGTTATATAACTCTTTTTAGTTTCCTTAGTTTCTTGTCTTAAAACTCATGGAAATGATGACTCAGTTTTGGAGTCAGTGTTGATCATTAAGTTATTTTTTATTGTGGTGCACATATCATTTTAATGAGAAGCTTACTTATATTGTCTTCTCTAATAACAATAGACTCTATAAAACCTGAAATACATACTTTTAGTCTTGCAAGAGAAAATGGCATTAGCGTTGAATGTTGGAGACATTTAAAAGAGGTTTTATATTGTTGCTTTTGCTAAAGCATTACATTATAAATATTCAGGGAAAGGGCATATATTCAAAATGCAGAAAAAGATGAGAAATAGTTATATGGATTCTATAAAATAGAAGCTTAACTTTTTAATTAACCAAATGTGTGCAAATGGCCCTCATTTCTCAGGCTCTACCAGCAAGGTGTGCAGGATGCCTGCTGTGAGGTTTTTTGTCCCTCAAGTCACAAAATGTACAGATTGCATTCCCTCCTGGGGAGGTTTCAGCAGGGAAAGAACTTTTTTTTCTGTCTTTTTCTTTTGTATTAAGGGCCTCTGAGAATGAAACACTGTAAATTCATGTAAGTGAATGTGCTTGTCTTTTCTTTTACTTTTTAAAAGAGAAATGTAAACCAGTGTTCACTTTTCAAACTAGGAGCCAGAACTATACATATAAAAGTAGGGAACGGAATGTTCTCATTTGAAAGTTTTACTAGTTAAAGGAACAGATTGCAGAGGAAGTCAGGAAGGGAAAGTAACAACAAGAGGAAAGGATGGCAGAGAAAGGTGCAAGTGGTGTGTTCCACATTTCTCCTTTTCCTGAATAAATGCTTGGTATTCCCAAGAATACCAGGGGACAATGGCTGCAGGACAGATGTGTGCACACTGAGACACACAATAACAATGATTCAGGTCCACGGAAATTTGTTATTTTTTGAAATAGCTACCATCTTGGGTATTTTCAGGCTAGGGCTAGTATTCCCAAGGAAAATTGGGTTATGCCTTTGAAGTCATGTATATATATGAGACCAGTGATGTGAATTTCATTCTGCTTTCTTTATAGGTATTTACACGAAGTCTGGGGAACCTCATCTCCAAAATAATACTTCATCAGCTTCTCTGTATTAGATTTCATCAACAAGAAGGAGCAAATCATGTTTCTAGTTTGTGACTGACAAGTTGATATGAGTGTTTATAGATAATCAAGATTAAAATAGGTTCCAGGTTCTGCAAAGCAAAATTAAAATTTCCCTTTTGAAGACCAGAGGTTTTGGTCAAAGCCACAGCTATAGCCATTTGATGAAGATACAGACCTATAGGACCGAGAAGTAGACCTAAACTAATATTGGGACTGAATAATCTTTTACACTGAATTTGAAATTTTACCTTATGTATGTGTCTTGCTAAAATCTGTTAAAAGATGTGACATGATCCTGAAAAGCATTCAGTCTCCAAGAAAAATGATCCTCTTTTAAAAAATTTCTGCCAAAGACACAGAAGTGAATATTTACTCAACACCAATCAAACACTATGATCTTTCCCCTTCTCTTTCATTTTCTTATTTGTCTATTAACTAAAATAATTTTCTGATATGTTAGGGAATGAATGCTTTTATTTTCTTTAAAGGAAGCAGGCTGTGTGATATTTCTCAAGCAAAAAAATGTTTTAAAATACGTAGCTTTCTTAGTTATATCCATCAACTTCCACTGAATTTGTCCTGTACATTATATCATTAGTTTGACATGTTAGGTATGTGGATGCTTATAGTAGTTAGTTCTATTTTAATTGACAAAATATATTAATTAATGGAAAAGAATCCAGTAAGTGACTCTGGGTCACAAAATCACCAGAAAAATTGAAATTAGAGATATTTTAATGGATACCTTTAGTTAGCACTGATGCATCGTTCAGTTATTCACAGTTGCTTTTCCCCATATTTAGCTGTTTTTCCACTTTTATTCCACACCAACATACACATCTCCATAGCCCAATAAAAGTAAAAGAATGTGGAAGTCCTAACTTTATGACATCCTCAAAATTAACAGAATACTGTTATTAATTTTACAATATATTGTTCAAAGGCATAGATGATTATCGATCTGTATCAGTATGGTAGAACACGATTCCATATCCTAAAATGTATTTGTCCTAGAAGGAGAGGGTTAAGGAATGAGAATTATTTAGAAAATAGAGTAATAAGGAGATAATTTAGCAAGCTTTCATTAGTGGGGATATAAGAGAAACTAGCATAACCAAGGTGCTCTTATCTATCTGATGTTATTTCAGAAGAAATTTGAAAAAGGCAATCCTCTAAATATTTCCCTAGTGGTTAGGAATATTGATTTGTTCAGTCTTTGGATTTTGAAATTTAAACAATTTCTTTAGATGCTTCTCGTCATAGCAAACACTCTTTATTCAATCATCTTTTCACTAAAAATACTTCCCATATATAACACTTTTTAAAAAATACTTTGTTTAAATGTATTTTATTTCTAATTTATGAATATTACACTCACTTTACCAATACTTTGTTTAAATGTATTTTATTTCTAATTTATGAATATTACACTCACTTTATCATTGATAAACCTTACTTCTCCCATAACCCTTCAGTCATCTCAGATTGAACTTTTTATAACTATTATTCATTCAGGAAAAAAACTTGTGTTTTTTTTTTGTCTTTAATTGATAGCTCTCAATATTAATGGATTGTAATCTTGGCTCTTATATTCTCCAATATGTGACCTTGTGCAAGTCACATAATCTTTTTAAGCCTCGATTTCCTCATCAAGTTTGAGAATTAATAGTAAAAGCTAGTTCACAGTGTCAATTCAATGAGATGAGGTAGGTAAGGAAATTTGATATTAGTGCCTGGAACATGGTAACTGTTCGAAAAAAGCTAGCTACTAATACTATAATTTCTATCCATCTGTCTATCTACATACAGGTTTTGCCTGCTTACTGTCTGAATCCTTCTCATGTATTTAAGAATTCAGTTTATACTGTTCATTAGTGCTGCCAAATGTTTTTCTCCTTTTGATCACTTGGTAAAATTGACTCCTGTATACTCCTCCTTTCTCCTAGAGTTTCAGTGTGTCTATAAGCTTACTTTGGCCACTAGTGCTAAGCAGGAGTGACATGTGTCTTCTAGTTAGAAGCTTTACGTCCCTGCATGTTTCACAACTGCTGGGGTGATCTTCAGTGTTCTCCCTCAATGTACTTTTCTTAGTCTATTTTCTAGAGTGAGAAAGAGAAAATGATACAGAGCAGTTAATTTGTTACAGATAGAAAGCGTGACTGAGAAAAGTAAAAAGCAAAGAAAGAAACAGAAAAATTGGGCTAAATTATTAAAATTTAAGGGGCTTTTAATATTGCATCATAACCTAGCATACCCTAACAATGATCTCCATAGCTAAGCATCCTGGTGGAAAATCGATTCTTCTTCATTTAATAGAAACAAAAATGGCCAGATAGTTGCTTTCATAGCCTCTTTTGTTAGGCACTTAATCAAAAGTTGACCAGTTTGCTCACCTACATACAAAAATTGGGAGCTAGAAATGCAAAGAAGTGGAAACAGCAGATAATCTATCTCAATTATTCTGGTGCTGGTAACAAAGGGAGATATATTCATTTCATAAAAACCAGGGGCAGAGGGTACAGCAGTAATGTCTTGGGTGTATGACCACTGATAGAGACTTATAGACTGTTGCTCTGGGTTTCAAGGACACCAGTAGCAGAGACCCTATTGGATAGTTACATCCCTGTGTTATAATTCTGGCACCAGTCAGGGTGCTCTCTAGCCTCCCTGTTTTTGCTCATTGTCTAACCTTTTGAGTGACTCAACTCTTCAAGCAGATAATAGAGCTTCAAGTCCATTCATTTTCTGATTCAATCAATCAGAGTGATGCTTCCAAATAAGCATCTCTGATTCCAAATAAGTTACTCTGATTCCAGAGTAACACAGTGTATCAGTTAATTTTGAAATTCTCTTTGTTAATGCGAAGTTATTTCAGTATATTCCTGGCAGCATGAATTAGTATCTCTGAATGCCATTGCCTAACTATGCCAACAGTACCCTTATTTTAGAGATACCCACATTTTATGTAAGCAATTTATTCTCAAGGTGTTAAGTTTCTGGTTCTTTAAAAGAGTCTTAATGTATCAGAGTACAAATTTTTTTAGGATTTAAATTATGTTAAAAATTAGGTAGATAAAACTTTTTCTCCAAAAAGTATGTGATTTTCTTGTATTAATTCCCTAAAAATCAACAGTGTATTACTGAAAGAGACTGTCTTTGTTTTAAAATCACACTGTTTTCTTTCTCTGAACTTTGTTAAATTTAGATATGAAGATGACCTGGAACAGAACTCTGAAGTTTTTTCTGTTTCCATGATTTGTAGGTCCATGATTCATCTTCTAGAGACAAAATTCCCACTGGGGGAAATTCATCGAGTTAGGTGGGTAAGATGATTACTGTACTCTTTTAAAGAGCTATTAATCTTACTGAACTTGACAACTAAATTGAAGTGGAACATGTGTAGTGGGGGAGTGGGAAGAGAGATTCATTACAAATGCCCAGCAGATATATCCTTTTACATATTCTGGCTTTACTTTTTTAACCTGTAAGGAAAAAATAGGAAGGGTA
The DNA here is from genome assembly GCA_004365215.1 of Cuniculus paca. Taxonomy (NCBI): domain Eukaryota; kingdom Metazoa; phylum Chordata; class Mammalia; order Rodentia; family Cuniculidae; genus Cuniculus; species Cuniculus paca. The sequence continues at coordinate 11,881 of RJWT010010807.1, read as the reverse complement.
ACTTTACTCCTAGTGGTCACACCGACAATATAATTTCCTTGCTGAAGTTCAAACCCAAGAATAAGTCTGATTTGCCTGCCCATCCTCCCTCAATCTGCAGTCAAAAAATAATTTATAAACAACAACAAATATTGGTCGGTTAAGTAGCCACAGAGAGTTAGAATAGATGATCCAGAGAAGAGATGGGATGAGCAGTTTTATTTTTTGTTCTGAACCATTTGTTTCTAGAAAGGTGGCAAAACAGTGAACAGGGGAAAGGAGATTTTCCCATGAGATGTTGAGTTCTTTCCATTGATGGTTTAAGCAAGAAAAAATAAAAGTTTATGAAGATATGAGACTCAAAGTAGTAAGTCAGCTAAGGATAGACACTGAAGTGGGAGAAAGTGATTGCTCTACATTTAAACAATAATGGAATAATCAGTTAAATGTATTCTATAATTTTCTAACTTGTGGGAGGTGCTATAAAAGAAACAAAAACAAAACCTACTTACAATATGGAGTATGTAGAATTTTAAGGTTGAGAAATGTATTGTTGGAGAGCACAAGTTCCAGGTACTTACTACTAAGACCTGATTACTTGTCCTACTTTACGACGGTTTGTTCTGCAAATATAAAGAGCCTGAGTTGCAAATCAACTGATCTCCCTGAAGATTCAGGTGATAGGAGAAAAGTCAGAGGTTTTAGTCCTTCAGGAATGAATTTTATCTTAATCTGTAGATAGACAAAGACTTAGAGATGTCAAGTGACTTTCTCAATGCCACGGGTTGGTGTAGAATAGAATTTGGGCTAATATTCAGGTTCTGATTATGAGTCCTGAGACCCTGATGTCAAAGGTCAACCTTGGTTTGAACCCTGTGGACTTGTGGGATACAAAGGATATTCTTCAAATTAACACCTGGGATTCACTCCTCTGCTTGAAGAAAAACACAGCAGCCTATAAAGGTAACATTAAGGAATAGAAATATAAAGTCTTTTATAGGCTTCCTAAAACTCAGACTTATTTTAAATTAACAATTTAGAAAGAAAATGTGAGCAATGTGACATTTTTAATATCTAAGCACCTGGCTCTGGATTCAGCCATTCCTTGTTTTCAGTTTAACTCTGCCTCTGAGTCTTTTTGGTAATGTTAATTAATGTCCCTAAACCCAATTTCTTTCCTATAAAATGAAGATAATGACGGTACCTACCTTGTATGATTCTTGGGAGGGTTTATTCACACAAACAAGATGTAGGAGATGTAGGAAATAGAAGATGAATAAAGGGAGCCAGATTTGAAAAATGAAAAGTGTAATACACATTAAGATAAGGCAGAGACTATTAGTATTTATTGAATGATTTTTTTCTTACTGTTTATTAAAATCTATTCCTTTTCTTTATTCCATAGCTAAAATACATTCCTCTCAAATATGTTTGGCCTGGTTACTATCTTTAAGGACATCAACTGCATGCCCTATTCAAAGAGAGAGACTTTAAAATTTTTTTAATCCACAAAGGTTTTATCCTGAGAGAATCAGCAGGAAAATCTACCTAGAAATTAAGAAGTGGTTATTAGAACCACAGGAGCTCAGTGCAGCTAGGGAAAAGAAGATCTGGGCTGCGCTGAAGGATTTACAAAGGGTTCTAGAATTGGAATTGGCATTGGAAGTCATTGAGCTGACTCATGCTTTTTAAAGAAGAGGGGAAAAAAAGTACAGAGAGGTTGCTCATGTATATGAGGTCTCTTGGAACTTCCACTTAGAGAATGTTAATCTTGATTCTTCACTTTTATATTTATTTTCCTTATTTCAGTTTTATTTTATATCTTCAGTATTTCACACACTGGATTGGTAGATATATATTAGTGCTTCTACATAATTTGGTTCTTGTTCTTTGGATGTGCTGTGATTTTTTTCAGGACCCTACCATGGTGATTTCAGTGCAGGTGTGTTGGTTGAATAAATTTCTTGGTGGTTCCTGTTGTGTTGTCTCTAAAGTTGGCAAAGATTCTGTACTAGAGAGTGGAGTCTGGCCCTTTTCCATGACTATGTCTCCTCTTGTTATCTTCTCCATTACTTTGATCCTGTTGCTTGACAGCTTGTGAGAAGCAAATTAAGAAACAAAGATAGCAGCTGGAACCAGTTGAAGAGCCCTCTCTTCCAAACAGGAAACATTTCATCTTTGGAAGACCTTTCCAGATAATATGACAAATTTTTTACAGGAGAAGTGAATCCGAGCACCACTGATGGCCAAGATGAGGACTACCCTGTCCCTAATTCAGTGATGAATCTGGATGTGGGGACCTTGACCTTTCTCTTTAAGACTCAAAATCAACAGAACAACAACAAAGATCAATAACAACCTTACAAATCTTCAACCATCTACTCTCAGAGCACCTAGTATTTACAGAAAGGTAGCAGGTAATCATTTGGTAGTGGTTGAGATTTTGTGAGATTTATAATTTAGACTAGTGAGTCGAACTTCAGAGTTCACCTAAATTACCTAGAGGCTTTCCTAAAACATAGATCGCTAGGTTCACATCCTAAGAGGTCTGGGGTAGGATGCAAGCATTTACGTTTCCAACAAGTTCCCAGCAGCTGATGTTGCTGGACCAAGCACCATATTTTAAAAAATATTTCTATAAGAAAAAGTGTCTTGTCTTTTTTGACCTTTGACTCTAATTTTCTGCCTCATTCATATTTTGTTTTTATCTTCAGTTTTTTAGAACATTTTTCTAGTAAAAATGTGCTTGCTTGTAAATCTTTTTCACATTCAAACACAAATTTTTATTGCAGTACAAAATTTATATCTGTCTCTTTCCACATATTCCTTCAGTCAAGAAGCATTTTAACTAATAATGTTAGAAATTGCAGGCATAGATCCTTCTCCAGTACCTTTCCCACTATCTTTTTGCACACACTGATGCTCCTGGGGACTTCTGACCTGTGTCACTGAAGAAGGTGGGTAGGGGTGAGACTTAGTGCAGCTAATTTTCTGAAAGTGTGACATAGAGAATGACATTTTCTTTGTTCTCTGTTTCTTTGGACTGGGTTTGAACGCTCATGTTTAAAAGCATAAAAGAAAGAAAAAGAAATTGTTTAATGAAAATCTTTATGGAATTATGGGAACAAACAGACTGATTTGGGGATCCAGGACAAGGAGGTGGGATTTTCATGTTCTGATACCTGTTCAGTCACAGGGCACCTCAAGGGGTCCTCTGAATTTTCAGGAGCTTCAGCTTTTCCCTTTCAGTAGTCTGCGGGTAGTTGTGAAAAAAATATGCTGACTGTTGGAATCTAAAGCACATCAAATGAAGAGAGGTCATATACCAATGCTGTTAAAAGTTACTGCAGGGGACTGAGGGTAGGACCTAATATTGCCTAATAGAAGACACAGACCTTTAACAAGTAGATGAAGTCTGTTGGCAACAGGGTGCATGAGAATACTTGAAGACGTATCTTTATTTTGATGATTACTTATTGTCGTTGTCCTTGGAAATTGTGTTTATGAATCTCTGAGGTATCGGGACTCCGGTTCAAAACCATCTTCTAAAGACCTCTGTTTCTTTGGCTCATCAGTGGCACAGGGAGCCTGATTCACTTACCACATTCAAGAATATTGGTAAGGATGCCCAATTCAACTTCCTCCAGAGTGAGGTTGGCACCTGAGTACTTAAATCTTGGTATGTTGTCTAATTGTTTCAGGCAGTGAGCCTGAAGGCTTGGGAACAGCCTGCCTGTTTACTTTCATGCTCACTGTCTTTTATCCTGGGTAGCCAGGTGTCCCCTAAAGCAGCGGGTTGAGTATTCAGATGCATATCCAGTAGTGAATTTTGTAGCATCATTTGCATGTTTAACCTTCCTCTGTTTCTCTTATTCTCAAACAGATGCAGACAAAGCCATTTATGTAAAAATTTCTATGCTGCTGAATAAGGCTGCAATTCTGATGAAATAAATAATTGTTAGAACTATTTGAGTCTTGCTTCTTAGGTCTTTTTTAGGAAATGCATTTTCGACAGCTGTGTTTTAACGGTGTTTCATCAGTGACTATACCTTAGACTTGCATTTCATGTCACTCTAGGACCATATTATGATTTGTCTTCCACATTGATGCAGAAGTCCTGAGGTTGTGCTTTTCCATTTCATGGAAACAACATAGTCAAAAGAACAGAAGACATGGGCTTTGATTATCTTCTTCCACTAACAAACTAGGTGCCCACTGGGACATGGCCAAGTCTGGTTTTGCTTACTCAGCAAGGTCATTGTGAGAATCAAAAGGAAGTCAATCAATTTGTAAGGTTAAGAACAATGCAAAATACACAATTTATGATATCATCCAATTATCAGTCATATTGGACCATTGTGATCAATATCAGCATACCAGTCTAAATGGTCAACCTGCCTTCTAGGTGGTTTTTATATTTATGTTCACCTGGGCTCAACTCTAGGCTATCACTTTTATGACCCATTTAATCTGAGCTTTATTTTGCCCATATTTTCCTTTTAGGATATAGTGAGGATTCTAGATAACAGATAAATGCTTAGAAGACTTCCTGCTACCCAGTCAATCATATTTTATTATCAGTTTATTTTTTGACCCATGCCAACTATAAGAACTTTTTGGTATGTCATAGAATGAACTTTTGTCTGACAATGAGTGCTACTGCCAAGACAGAAGACTCATGTTGGAACTTTTGTCTTTAGTTAAACTACTCTGACTTCATAATGAAGTCCTGGGATTTCCCTAAGGGGGGAAAAATGCCTTTGAGGAAAACTGTCATTGATTCTCAAATGTTGGCATATATTTCTCTTTTTTTTCTTTTGACCAAAGGACCTACTTTTAGGCCCCATGTTCCATTTTGTGCCTGCTTGGTCCTGCTCAAACCTGAGCTCTTGGCAAAGCAGCCTACGCCTACCCTTTAGAGTAGTGAATAACACAACTTTTGCAGGAAAGGGATGGAACACAAAGCTGTCCTTGGCACCAAGCCTGAACCCAGCTTTTTCCTCCATAATGTGCTTTACAATTAGTCTTTAACTCATGCTATCATGGTCTGTAACTCCAGTAGCACCTTCTGGTTCTTTTCTT
>RJWT010010806.1:0-23830 GCA_004365215.1 Cuniculus paca | reverse complement strand
CAGTCATTTTGTGAACAGTGCACTGGCAGATGAGAATGCATTTGTAGGAAGAACAAGCACAGAAGGTCAGTTGGCTTTGGAGAGGAAAATGAAGTCTTTGGTTATATTGAATTGCAAGGTCTACTTGACCATCTAGAAATATTCAGTGAAAAACTGAATTCAGGAAGGGCAAAGTGATCTGATGCCTAGACACAGAACTCAATCTGCAATCTAATGTTCTCAGATAATACATGTATTTATAAGATGCTCCGGGATGATCAAATGATCAATTTTCATCAAGTTGCTTGAATCTTTATTTTCTTATTTCTTGATTTTTTCTCTCCTGTCTCTCCTTTGCTCCTTCCCTCTCACACCTCCTCACTACAGTCACTTTTCCTTCCTTCCTTTTCTTTCTTCCTTTGCCTCCCTCCCTCTCTAACTTCCTTCCATCCTCGATCTCCAATGTTTACTGAACACTTAACATGTGGTAGATGCTATAGGCATGAACAAGAGTTAGACCTTTCCTTATTACAGATGGATTACCTCATATTAGAATACGGTGTAATTAGAAGGATCACTGACCACTGTCCTCATACAGAAGCTATGAATTTGTCTTGAGCATCAAGTGGTGATAATCTAGTCAACCACCTTTATTTACATTTTGCCTAATAGATGAATATCATAGAGTAAGCAATGGCAAACTACTTTTTGTAGTTTAATGAAATTACTCTGTTCATGAAGCAGAGACTAGAAACCATTCTTTGTACATAAAGCCTGAGATTAAGTTGGCTATTGATGAGAAAGTGAGCTAGAGAGTGCTGTCATTTAACACTGGAACAGTAGTCTTAAAATAAGTATGCTTAGTATTTCAACTACATGAATTTCAAGTGTGTGGCATTTCATTGGATCATCTTGTTGGGGCTAAGGATATTGCTCAGTGTGAGAGTTCTTTCCTAACATGCACAGGAGTCCAGGTTCCATTTGCCAGTTCTGAAAAAAAAGTTCAACTAAAAGCGAAATTAAAACAAGACATTAAATTTTTAAAATTATTTTCAAATAGGTGATATGGATATTTATGAAAGAAATTACTTGACTTGACCCTAGCTGAAAGATCAATTCATTTACTAAGAGATCTACTAAAGTCTCAATTAAGAGTAAATGATTGATAGATACAATGTCAAATTTACTACTGTCTGTAGTTTACTGCTGATTATAGAGAATTAACTATAAACAGAAAGAGACCTTGGCCCTCTTACCAGTACTAAGAGTTCTACTCTCAAGAGCAAATGAAATTATTGTAGTTAATCATTTTTCCACTACACGTGCAAGTTGTTTTCAAAGGTCTACATCGGTGACCCTATTACTTTACTTACAAACACCTCTTAAAAATAAGTTTCAATGAAAATATTAATATTTTAAGTATTTAAAATTAAAGGATATATACAATTTTTATTTGTCAGTTAAATATTTTTAAGAGTAAATTTAAAATGGAAAATGAAATATTCTAAGTAGTAATACTACTTTCATTTTGCAGTTCAGGTTAAATATAAAACATACATCAGAAAAGAAAAAAAGGAAGATAGAAAAAAAGAAAAAATCAAATGAGAAAGGAAATGAGCCTTGTTAACTATGAATTACGAAGTCTACACAGTATATATTTTCTCCACTGCATCTTTAGCATATATAATTGAGAAATTGCTATACCCACACTAAAGGAAAGAAACACACATTCCTTTTAATACGGTTTGGCAATCCTTATCCTTGCAATCAACCTGACCAATCATACTCATATATATTTACAATCTATTGTGCATAGAATGAATTTTTTTTTGGTTAGGGTTGGAGATTAACCCAGGGCCTAGTGCATGCTAGGCTAGAGTGCTACTACATCTGTAACAAAGAATATAATCTTTTTATGATTTTTTTTTCCCAATCTGTTCTCTTAAAGAACAAATGGTAAGGCCATGGATACAGCTTAGTGACACAAGCCCCTGCCAGGCAAGTGTAAGGACCTGAGTCTGATTACCAGTATAAAACTAAATAAATAAATAAATGATAACTTGTTTTTTCTTACTGACCTGATACATTTTATCCTTAGCACTATATGTACCAACTCCCCATGATGAATGTAATAATAATTATGTCCTACAATTATATATTATTGAAAATAAAATAAATAGAAGCCATCTATTATCACCTACCTGATGCAAGAGGGCAGTCACAGCAATTAGACCAGTGTCTGCATTGGGTTTCCCAGAATGCACAGGAAAAGTGGTAACTAGTTCAGTGCCAATGAATTTCTGTTTTTTATTCCTCACATGAAGTGAAATGCATTCGAAATGGATAAAAATATTAATAGGTAAAAGATTTAGAAGTATGTTACACAAAATTTCCAAATCAGAATTTGCAGTAAGGAAGAAGAGGAAGGAAGAGGAAAAGAAAGTGCAAGAGAAAGGAAAAAAAGCCTGGGAGAAGGACAGACCAAAGCCAAAGAGTGGGACATTTCTTGTACTGAAAACTGTGCTTTCAACCTCCTGCTACATGACTCTATGAGGGGAGAAGCTGTGGGGCAGAATCTCCTGGGAGGTCAAAGAAGGCTGCAGGCACCTACCAAAAACCCAGAGTGAGCTTTGAGTGATAAAAAGAAATATCCAAAATTTTACTTCATGATTGATTATTTTGACATAGATATTTTTATCCTTCATCCTAAAAAAGTGTTACTGATTTTTCATTTAAAGTCATTAAGTTCTTTTTGAAGACAGGGGAAGCAAATTAGGGAAAGAGTTAAAGTTAAACATAGACCGTATGTTGTTTGTGAAATCCCTGAACCCAGTTAGAGGGTGCTGAATGTGCCTTGGAAGGCAGAAGACCAAGGAGGCCCTCGGGAGTCCTGGGACACTAAGTTCCTATCAGTCTTTGACGACCTCCATCCTGGATCCACATCTCCTATCTGAGATACACAGGTAAATTCCAGAGCTGTACATTAAGTGGCTTCTGCTGCAGGAAGTGAGTGGCAACTTCAGGGCCCTTCCTGAACCATTGCTCACTCTACACATTAGGTCTTAAAACCACATTGCTAACAAGGCAGACTGAGCTAACAGAGAAAAGGACACATGACCATCCTGTAACAGGGAACCTAGCAGTCTGGGCAATCTTCCCTGCTTACTCCCTTCTCTGAGTCTGTGAACCTACCTTCCTCCTCAGAGCATCTTGCTGTGTGAGTCTACAAATCACAGATCATCATCCTTTCAAGGCCTCACAGATAATTTTCTTAAAGCACTCTGAGAACCCGGTAGGCCTTGAGGAGCAGATCCCATCACACAAGAAATAATTGCCTCCACCTGCTGTATGTGTGTGTGTGTGTGTGTGTGTGTGTGTGTGTGTGTGTGAGGGATAAGACATGCTAAGTGGGTTTTCACATTCACATTAAAACTTTTTGCAACACCAAGTTGAATCACAGCTTAGAAAGCTGTTGCTGGCTGAAGATACTAGCTTTTTCTGTTTTATTTTGTTTGTGTAACGCATTAACAAAATGTCCAAATTATATCCTTAACCTGAACGTCAAAATGGCTACCATGTCGAACCATTTGTCACAGCCTCCTAAACTCTGTGCCTTTAAAGCAATTTCTCCAACTTTTAAAATTTAATATTTTTGCACATATTCAGTTAATTTGAAGGGACCAGTAGTCTGGTGCTTAACATCACATAGAGAGCTCTCACTGTTCTATGTTAAGTGTGTGCTCCCTGAAAGAAAAGCAGAAATTGACCTTTCCTTCTGAAACTCTCTGCCTCTGCCCATGTACCAGTGAATGGGCTTGGTGAGATGCATGAAAATTTCTCACATCATGTGGAAGTCTGACACATCCAAAGAACACTTACTGGAACACTAAGTCACATATGAACAAAGAGAGAAAAATCCAAGTTTCCTGCTAAACAAGACAGTTCCATGACTGCTCTAAGTCATTTGCTGGCAGTAATGTTTGTGTTTAGATTGCTAAAGTAATGGAGCTGTGTTACTCTGAACTACTGAAAATCACACACATGAATAAATATTTTAGACTTTCAATTGATGTATGCAATAAGATGACTTAGCAGCAATAAATGCTGCCTGTCAAGTGGCCACTTTTGGTCACTTGGAATCTATGTCTCCCATGAAAAAATCTTGAGAATTTGAATAAAAGTTTTAAGTGGACACTCAAGACACTGAAATGTTCCTGACCAGCAAAATTGTGAAGGTCATTATCTTTCCTTCAGTTATGGTTAAGACAGCATTAACCTGAAAATAGTAAGGGATGAAGGGGGATTACAACTGCTAGACCTCTGCCTACACTCAGTGGGGTGATGGTTATGGTCAAATTGCACTCAGGTTCAAAATACTCTACCAATTAAGTTCTTTGGTGTACATGTTACTAAATATTTCTGAGTATAGTAAATCCTTTATAAGTTTCACCATTAGATTTCAACATTGTCTCAAGAACTATAATTCTCTGCATTACATTAGGTTTTTATATGTACATGACAATTTGCTGGCATAAAAATAAAAATCCTGGGCCAGGGTTATAGCTCAGCAGCACAGCACCTGCCTGTCAAGCGCAAGATCCTGAGTTCAATTCCTAGTAACCAAAACATAAAAATCCTATCTATATGATGATAATCTATCCAGTTAAACATGAAATTTTGTTCCATGTTTTGAAGCCATGTAGTCATAGTCTCACTATTACTAGTTAACAAATTTTTAAAGTGTGACATAATCAAATTAAATCAACCTCTGTTAACAAACATACAAACATTTCTAAAAGAACTTTTACTTCCTGTTACTTGAGAAAAAGGAAAAGGAAAATGAATTTTTTAAAAACTGCTGTAGCAGGATGTGTTGGCACATAGCTGTAATTCCAGCATTCAGAAGGCTGAGACAGGAGGACCACAGCAAATTTGAGGCCATCCTGGACTACAAAGCAAGATTCTGTCTCAAAAAAAAAAAAAAAACAAAACAAATAAATCCACTTTATAACTAGTGCTATGCATTTCCATACTCATCATTTCACTTAATATTTATGCATCTCCTAAAGCTTCTTTTTTTCCCTCCATCCCATGATTCCTTGTGAATGTGCTCTGCACTGGATTATCATAAATTGAATATTTCTGTCATAGGTTTATTTATTTACTATTCTCAAGTATTGAAAAAGCTTAGCTGATGATTACTAGGAGGTTGAAGAAGTGACAAGTAACTTGGTAACGATAACATAACCCTGAGAAAACTTTTTTTCACTTTAGGAAAACTACACAGAGTCAATGTGTCTAGCATAGATTGTTAATGTCAATTGGGTTGATGAAATGAGAATTACATCATTCAACATGCAATTCCCTAGTTACAACGTTAAACTAAATATGAATTTAAAAGAAGAAAATAAAATCTACTCCCATAAAAACTAATCGACCAATTATGAAATAACTAAAAATCAAAGATTTGTAGAATATTTATCATTCATCCAGTTGTGAGTGATGGCATAGTACCACTGTTTGAAAGTGAATGTTGGTTTGATTATTCAATTAAATAATTCACATATCTTTATTGATTGTCTTCAGTATGTATTATTCATTTAAAATAACACTTTTGAAATTTTTGTCATTTTTAAAATAACATTTTGAATCTCTTCCTAATTTCTATATGAATAAGTAGTATGATTTATAAAGTTTTTTGTCTCATTTATTTGAAGTCTCATGTATACCTAATAATACTTGAAAAAGTATAAAAGACAAAATGTGTAAGTTCACATTCCTTTTATTACATGCATGCATGACTACAATGGAAGAACAGCTGTTGAGAACAATTATGTCACTTTTGGCTGTAGTGGTACCACTAACATCAAACACAGCCTAGAAAATTGCAAATTGAGCTAACCATTAATTTGCCACTTTTAACCATATGGACTAGATTTGTGGTTATACAACAAAATCTAAAACAAATCAGAAAATTATATGCAGTATACAAATCCTTAATATGCCAATTTTGCCCTCAGGAGTTAAAATTTAAAGTGAGTTAAGAAAATAGAGAAGTGGAAGAAGAGGAAGAGATTAGAAGTAAGATTGGAGGGCAAAGGAAGATCATACTAAATTTGGGAAATTGGTGCAGGAGACTGGAGGGAAAGAGAGAAGGATGAGATAAAAAGAACATAACAGAACCACAACCACAAAGAGGGTAGAAACTACATTCACACTCATAAGAACAAGATCAAACAATGAAGAAGAATAAAAAAGAGACAAAAACAAAACCCCAACAACAACAAAAACAAATGAGAGAGAGAGATAAAAAAAAGGAAAGAAAAAATTCCACTTCCAGGTTTGTCTCTGCTGTCTCTGGTAGATAGTGTGGAGACAGAGTCCTGATCTGTGCTGATTTATCCCAACAAGTCAGCAGTACTTTCTTAACAGGGTAGGTCATAATCTCAGCAAGCCTGCACTTTCCTGCTGAGATCAGACTCATTCAGCCTGCAGCCATCCACCCACCTTTTTGTAGGAGACAATTTGAGTGACTCCCCTTGAATGCAGAACAATTGCTGCAACATTGGTTACATTGAAGCTTATTTTCACATACTGATATACACAGAGGTGACTATGGTATTTCTTTCTCTCTTCACTTGGCTCTAAGCATTGCAAATAAGGCTAGCCAGATAATAGTATGCAATCTCTAAAGTCATCAGACAGTCTTCTGCTTCCTCACATAGTACTCTCTGTAAAAGACATGAACATAGCCAGATGGTAGAGCCAGTCAGCTCTAGGAATGTCAAATGGGTATGAGCCTTGAAATAAAGAACTATGAGTCCCTAGGGCACAAAAGTTTACATATCAGAAACTAAAGCAACAGTCTCCAAAAACAACTCAATTGCTACCTTAATTGAATTATGCAGATTGATCTTTCTGCATATCATCCTCCCTGCATTTTGCAAAGATGCTTTCCTCCCTACCTGGCTAGCCAGCTCAAGTTATTCATGTAGTTCCTTTCATCCTCACTGTCACTCATCCTCAAGCCACCCCCTTCTTCACAAGATAATAAATTCTGGGAGAGGCCTTGGATCAGGGCCTTTGTCCACACATCCTCATGGGGATTGGGCTTAGTACCCCTTGGTTGCCCTTAACTTTTTTGAATATGCCTTGGTGTCTTTACTCTCACTGTGGGTTTCATTGGAGGTTGTAGATTGAAATTAACTTGCTGGGATTCCAATAACATCTCAATGGGATTACAAATATAACTTTTTGGATTGTGAGGAAGACTGGAAAAGGGATTACAACACTTGGATTACAATACTCAATATTTGGAATTACAATACCTTCTGTGGGCCTGAGCTGAGCTGGAAGCCACTAGATGGAGTTGGCAGCAACTCTGAATTCTAAGCTCTGTCAGCTCCTCTCCTAGATGGCTCCCAGTCAATCACTCTCTCATGCAGGAGGACTGAGCCCTCAGCACTCACTAACAGCCAGTGCAGTCCTTCACATGTGCTGCTCCCCTCCAGTGCTGCATCTGAGGTTGCCAGCAGCCTCTGCATGTCCACGGGCTTGAACAGCTCTTCTCATACAGTGAGTCCCAACCAAGGGAGAAGGTGCTGCAAACTACCTCCTACTTCTTCATTGAAGTTTCTCTTTTCATCCTCTCCAAGGGCCTCAATTCAAGCTTCAGATCCTTCCTGAGTCCAGTGAATCCACTTCCCTCCTTCTTTTCTTCCTCAATTTGCTATATTCCAGCATCTGGGTGGCAACTCTCAGAGAGGCTCTTTCTCTGCTGCTTACTGCACCACCATGTTGGTGCCCCTTCTGATCATTTTTTAAACCAAGTATTTTTTTGTTTGTTTTCTTATTAATGATTTGATGGATTCTTTGTGTATCCTGTTAGATATGTCTTTCGAAATATTGTCTTTTGCTTTGCAGTGAGTCTGCTCTTTAACAGTGTTTTTTGAAGAACACAAGTGCATAATTTTAATGGGGTCCAGCTTATTTCTTTCTTTAATGAACTGTGCCTTAGGTATTAAAATCCAAAAATAACTTCCATTGTCAGTTTCATCTAGATTTTCTCTTTTATTATCCTAAGTGCCTTTCCTGCTTTGTGAAAGATCAATTGCCTATAGTTAGGTGATTCTATTTATTAGTCCTCTGTTCTCTTTCATTGATTTATTTGCTTATACTTCTGTCATTACCACACTGTTTGAGTTATTGCAACTTTATGGTTCAGTCTTCAAGTTAAGAGGAGTTGGTCATTTGAGATTGCTGTCCAATATCTTGTGGGCTAGTATGACTGTCTTGTCTTTTTGAATAAACTTTAAAATAAGATTATAAGTATTAATAATACAATTTGCTAGAATGTTTATCTGAATTGCATTGAAACTATGGAATAAATAGGGAAGAATTTAACAATACTGAGGTTTTCTTACCATGAACATAGAATCTCTCCATTCATTTATTAATCATTGATTGTATTAATCACAGTTTTATAGCTTTCCTCACAGATTTTGTACAGATTTTGTTGCAGCTATACCCAAACATTCAATTTTTAGTGCTAATATATTTTATTTTGATTTTAAGACATAAATGTTCATTTCTAGAATGTTGAAAAGTGACTGAATTGTCTATATTAAATCCTGCAAACTGTTATAGTTGTTTTTGTGTTCAATGAGTATTTTTGGTTAATTATGTAATCTGTGAACAAAGAGACTTATATTTCTCTTTTCCCATAGAGTACAACTTTTTTTCTTTCTTTATCTTATTATATTAGCTAGCACTTCCACTAATACAATAATGAAAAAAGAGTAGTGAGAGAGAATATCTTTAGTTTTGTCTAAGAGCTTTTAGCTGGAATGGATAGTTTTTGGATTTTGTCACATTCTTTTCTTTTTCTATGTCTATAGGTGCAATTTGTTGACGTTTTTCCTAATTAGCTTGTTAATATAATCTATTACATTGCTTGATTTTTGACATTGAACCAGTCTTACATAGCTGGGGTAAATCTCCCTTGATCATGGTGTATTGTTCTTTTTATACTTTGTTGGATTGATTTGCTAAATAACAGCTTGTTGAGAGTTTTTGTATATAAGATTATGACAGATATTGGTCTGCAGTTTCGTTTTTTTATAATGCCTTTGTCAGGTTTTGGTATTTGGATAATGCTGACTTTATGTAAGGAGTTAGAAAGCATTACCTCTGCTTCTACCTCCTGAAAGAATTTGTATAGATTTGCTAGCTTTCTCCTTTAATGTTTGCTAGAATTCATCACTGAAGTTTCCAAGGTCTAGTAGGGCCTGCTCTGAAAGTTTGTGAATTACTGATTAAATTTATTTAAGATACAGTGGTTTTTTCAATTTGTCTATTTTTGTTAGAGTTTTGGTAAATTATATCTTTCAAGGGATTGGTCCATTTCACTAGTTTGTCAGATAGTAGCTATTAGTAATATTCCTTTATTATCCTTTTAATGTCCTTAGGCTCTGTAATAATGTCCCTTCTTTTGTATTTGATATTAGTAATTTGTGTGTTCTCTCCTTTTCTCTTAGTCTGGTTAGAGAATAACCAGTTTTGTTAATCTTTTCTAATACTAGCTTTTGACTTCACTGATATTTTTCCTATCGATTTTATTTTTTAATTTCAATGATTTCTGCTTTTATTTAGTTTCTTCTATTTATTTCAGATTTAAATTGTTGTTTTGATAGTTCCAGAGATGCAATCAGAGATGACAGAGCTTTTTTTCTAGCATACATATTCAATGTTGAAAATTTACCTCTAAGTACTGATTTTACTGCATAAAATAAACTTTGAGAAGTTGTAGTATCACTTTTATTCAGTTAAAAACTACTTTAAAATTTGTTCTGAAGTTTTTCTCAGAATTAAGTGCTGTTTGCTCCAATTTAAGTGTTTAAGTTCCAACTATTTGGGGATTTTCCAGCCATTTCTCTGTAAAATAAGGGGACAGACATTGTATAATTTCTTTTAAATTTATTATGATGTGGCTTTATGATGCAGAATGTGATCTGTGTTGGTCAGTGTCTCACATGAGAGTAAGAAGAACGCATATCATACTTTTTGGTCAGAGTAATTGACAGATGCAAATAATATCCAGTTAATCAATGGCGTTGTTGAGCTCAACTATTCCTTACTGATTTTATCCTTACTAGATTTGTCTATTTATTATAGAAGACTGTTGAAATCTCCAAATACAGTAGTGGGCCCATCTATTTTTCCTTGTAGTTCTATCTGTTTTTACTCATGCATTTGAATGCTCTGTTCTTAGGCACAAACACATCAAGGATGGTTGGTCTTCTTGA
Organism: Cuniculus paca; assembly: GCA_004365215.1. Classification (NCBI taxonomy): domain Eukaryota; kingdom Metazoa; phylum Chordata; class Mammalia; order Rodentia; family Cuniculidae; genus Cuniculus; species Cuniculus paca. Next base: position 13,547 of record RJWT010010806.1, on the reverse strand, counting down.
CAAATCAACCCTTTTATCATTATCTAATAATGTTCCTCTTCATCTCTGATAGCTTTCATTCTTCTGATACTGTATCTATGCTGTCCAAAGTTAATAAAGCTTTTTTTTCCTACCTCTGATTATTTTTAGTCAAAAGTAGCGATCTTAATCCCTTTACCTAATCTATTTGTACCTTTATATTTGCAGTGGGTTTGCTGTAGACAGCATACAGTTGGAGTTCGGTTTTTATATGCACTCTGACAACCTCTGCCTTTTAACTAGTGTATTTAGACTACTCATTTTCAGTGATTTCTGATATAATTAGAGTTATGTTTAGTACATTTGATTCTGCTTTCCTCTTGTCTCTGTACTTTTATTTTTAATTCCACTCGTCTAATTTTTGAGGTTTTAATCAAGCACTTTATATGGTTCTATTTTTCTTCTTTCACAGTCTTTCAGTCACACTTCTCTTTTTATTCTTATTACTTGTTGACCCAGTAATAATGGACAGTACATTTACAATTGAGTCCACTTATAAATAATACCATACCACTTTATATGTAGTTCAAGCACTGTACAATACCAGAGCAGCTCTAATCTCTCCCTCACCTTGTATCATTGCTCTCACTGAATTCATTTATATATCAGCATATATAAATGTGTGCCCCAAGAGTATGAGGATGCATAATGCAATAAATTGTTGCTATTAATTTGGACAAACTGTTGTGTGCTACATTGATTAATAATGAAATCTATGTTTAAAATTTGCCTTGAATTATTTTGCAATATCCTTTCCATTGTGTAGATATAAGTTTCTGGCCTATATCAATTTTCTTCTCTTGGAAGAATGTTTAACATTTCTTATTTGAGAGATATACTGCAAGTCAGTTCTATCACTTTTGTTTGTCTAATAGTGTTTAGTTTCTCCTTTACTTTTTGAAGCATAATTTTGCAAGATAGATAATTCTAGGCTGGTTTTTATTTTACAACTCAGTGTTTTAAATATTTAGTTTCATTCATCTGTTGTTTGCATGGTTCTGAAAATTTTGATTAATTTTTATTTCTCAATAGATAAAACATGTTTCTTTCCTTTTCTTATTTCATTCAATATTTTTTCTTTCATTTTTGGCATTTTTTCACTTATTTATTTTAGTTTTCTCTGAGCTTCCTGATGTTTGATGAAATTCTCACTCACTACTACTTTGAATATTTTTTCTGATTTTTCTTCTTCATATGTATTTCTAATAAAACATGTTATACCATAGTTCCTAAATATTATGTCAGTTTTTTTCTTCCTTTTCTCTTAGATTTTCAGTTTTATAAATTTGTGTTGCATGTCTTCAAGCTCAATGATTCTTTCCTTACATATATTCAATCTACTACCGAGCACATGAAAGGCATTCTTCATTTCTTCAACAGTGTTTTAGTTCCCTGGCACTTATTGATTATTTCTTAAAATTTCCATCTCTCCTTACATTGCCCATTTGGTTTTTTATCCTAACTACTTTACCCATTAGGGTCCTTAGCATGTTAATTATAGTTGTTTTAAATTTCAGTCCAATAATCTCAACACCCCTGTGGTGTCTGTGTCTGGTTCTGATGCTTACTCTTTCCCTTGGAGTGCACTTTTGCTGTTTAGTGTGCCTTGTGGGTTTTTTCTTGATACCTGGATGTGCTGTGCTGAGCAAGGGGAACTGCAGGGCATTGTTCTGTAGTACCAACGTAGTGGTGTGTAGTAGAAGGAAGAGCATTCTACAATCTCAAACTTTTAGTGGTCCTGCATCTCTGGAATGTGAACTTCACACATTGCTTGTTAGTTTTTATCACCCTCTCTGTTGAGACAAAATAGCTACATATGAACATTTTCTTTCACCCATTTGGATATCCGCATATTTTGGATCTTGAATTGGATATTTTCCTTCTCCCACATGGAAAGCTAGAGTGGGTTGGAGTTGGGAATTTCTCTTTCCTGTAGTTCTTCCTGGGGCCATGCCTGTTTAAGGACAAAATGTTCTGTTTCAAAATGCTTCCTCCCCCCAGCCTTCACCCCCACCAGAAGCGGGAAAATTTTCACTGATTTTTTGCTTTGAGAAACTTACTGAGTCCCAGAGACAAAATTCACAAAAGTATGCTCCCCAGAGTCACTCTCACTCTGGCCTGCAGCAATTCATCTGCTACTGTTTGGGTGTGGCTGGCTCCTGCACTGATTTTTGCACCAGTAAGTGTGCTTCTCTGTGCCACCTGTCACTCCAGTTCAGAGGATAAGGTTTTGCCTTCTGTTCTCACTTCTCTGATGACTCCAGGAAGAGCCGTTGGTTTTTTCCAGTTTTCTAGCTTTTTATTTTTTGTTTGGATAGTGTAGTGATTTCCAAGCTCCCTCCCTGCAGATCAGAAACTGCCTCTGATTCTCTTTTTTCTGCTCCTAATCATTTGCTCTTGCTTTTTCCTGTACCATAGGTCCTTTCTCATTCTCTGCACACTGTAACTTTATTCATGAATCATCATTCAGAACAAATGTCTCTTCTTCCAAGAAACCTTCTCTAGTTCTTCATATCATTCACAGTCATTTATAACAACACCTACTGTTCATAAATCTTTATAACATTTTATTAGAGTAATGTATGTTCATTTATTGGAACTCCTGCCAGATTATAATCTCCTTGGAGGCAGGAAACAATTTCTAATTCTGCATTGTATTTCATGAGCCTCCCATTTGTGGTGTTTATAGGCATAAGAGATAGTATTTATAAGATGGATGAGTTAATTGCATTTGTGTTGTAAAATTGGTCATTATAATTGTCAAGTAAACCATAACATAATCTATGACTGGGTGCTGACACAGTATTAAACTCTTAAGATCATAGTACATTAGGAAAATTAATCTTACTTGAAACTTGTGATTCCTGACATTTCAGTTATTTTCAAGTTAAAATCTGGAATAGACTAAACTTTGATAATGTGAGCTCTGACCCATATGAAGGAATTAAAGATCCCCCGCCCATTGCTTGCATAAAATCCCATCACCATTCCTTTGGTCTACCAAATTACTCCTCTGTCGAGCTTCAGCATACTATTGAAAACCACTAGGCTTAGGCATAGCTTAATAATGTCATCAAGGGACCCTCTAAGCTGCTACTTACTTTGCTCTGTTGTTTTGATCATGCCTCAATAGACATCCTTGTCAAAGTGTATCTGGGGTTACACTATAGTCCACACAATTCCTCCATCTGAACGTCATGGAGAGTATCTCCGAAGATGGACCATTTTCTCAGCTGTGTGATGTTTCTGATCCTATCCCTTGGGGCTTCCTTTAATCCACACCCCATTCAGCAGATGAGGTGATGCAGGAACAGTGTTATTCTCCTTGTTTTTCTTTAATGCCCTTTCCCAAATTCAACAGTGTAAATTAAGGTTTTGAATTCGTGATGTAGGTAAGAACATTGCTTCTCAGATCAAATGACCTGATGTTTCCACTTGAAATTATTGTTCCAAAATTATTGAGTTCTCTGATTCTCCACTGGTTGTTCAGTATTTCAGGATCATGAATCTTTGTTGGAGATCCCAATTGCACCCTACATGGCTGGTGGCACTCCACAAGGAGGTAGAATATTCGTCTGCTCTACTGGCAAGTTGTGTCCAACTGTGCTGAGGGTAGACTACCCACTTTGTCTCTCTTGACCTTAGAATAAAAAGTCAGAGAATGTTTACATCCTGATATAAGAAGTTAGATTTCTTAAGCGTATATTTAACCACTTTTCTGAGTCACTAGGAACCTCCACATTGAGTATCTCACTCTCACTGAATAAGGCAGCTATTGCAAGCCCCATCGCATTGCATGGACTTCTTGAATTGTGAGTACATAGCCAATTGTTATGCTTCCCTGTTAACTATGTTAAGAAATAGCAAAGCCTTTTCTCAGAAATTGTTACAATGGCATCATACTATGAAAAAAATTGAAAATAAGTCTGTTTCAATAAGGTATGTCAGGGTCAAATGAGAGAATGAAGACATTATTGTCCCATATTTAATTTCACCTGAGAAATGCAGAGTTGATATAATAGATCTATTTGATTTTTTAAGAATGTACAGTTACTTATTTAAAAAGTATAGGTTTAGTTTTTCTCAAAGTTCCTACTAAGGTATTGAGCAGGCTTTGATTTTTTTTTAGATGAAGAGTAAAATATTTTAAAACAGGAGACTTTTTCAGGAGTTATCATTTCAATCAAATGTAATTTGAAGAAAGAATTTCTGATTTATGAAAAAATAAAACACATAAAATGCCTCGGAATGCTGCACTATATTTGACATTCCTCAACTCTCAGTGGGCAAGAATTAAATCAGTTAACTATGTCTTTTTAAAACTCCATAAGATTTAATGTGACCATGACATTTTTGCTTCCTCCTCTATTAGGTGTGAACTCTACGAAGAGTTTATAAAGGTGTTTTGGGAGAAACAGAATACAATCTTTGCCAAACCTGACTCAGTCAGGATTTATAGAGGAGGATTTGTGTAAGTTAAGTCAGTAAAGTCCCCAAACAGAGTAATTGGAACATCTGGAATCAATAATCTCCATAGGACTGGTTTCCTCTCCTCAAGTTTTCTTTTTCTTTCTTTTTTTTTTTTTCTTTCCTGGCAGGTTATCCAGCTTATAACTTTAGGAAGTTATATTTGGTTTGAGAATTGAAATACATTTGGAGATGCAGCTGCAAACATCAGTTTAGGGTCAGAATGAGATCAACTGTATAGAGAATTTAGGACATAGGAGTTGGAATCACTTCATTTAGTATGAATTTTCTCATCTACAAAGTCATTGTAAGAAGTAACAGCATTTTAAAAATCAATGTTTAAATAAAACAAACATAGACCTTCTATAAAAATGTAGTAAATGTGAAGAGAAACATCATTATGCATTAATTTGATCTGTCCACATTTAAGAAGTATTGTTAAAATCCAAGTGATGATTTTACCTGTTAAAGGGTAATATGTGTTGTTCAGAAACTAGGTCAAGAAACTGGGGAAAAGAATGAGCTTTTCACTTGTTTCCATTTTCAACTTAGCATCACTATTTACCAAGTTGCTTAAGCTACAAGCGTGAAAGTCATCCTTGACTTTTTCCTTATCATAAATTTTTTTAATATTAAAATGTAAATATGAGGATTGTGGGTTCTTTTTTCAGGTTGTTTTGCAATAATTTTGCTCTTTTTGAGCTTACTAGAATGTAAAGTTGAGAAGGGTAGGAATTTTTGATTATTTTGCTCTCTGAGTATCCAGTGTCAGATGTGATACTCGCCATGGTATAACAACTATACTACTTTAGATTATGTTATTACTGACAATCCTGAGTTGGAAAATATGCCATAAAATCATCTTGGATCTATCAAGATATGGGGAAAGTATATATGAAAGCTTGTCACCCTGGATAAGTTCCTTTACATTTCTTACCAAAATTTCCTCACCTGCAAAACATAACACCAGCATCATAAAATTAATGGGCAAATTATTAGTGTTTGAATTTTCTCCTTTTTTTCTTGTTCTTAAATTCTCTTTGAAAAGAAAAGGCAAAAATGCGAGCAAAGCCAACAGAATATAGCAGTTTTCACAATGGTGTGCCTGTAGTAAAAATGGCAGTCATGTCTCATGATTACCAATCAGAAGCTTAGATGGGATCTGGGGTGGATGACAGGACCAGAATAGTGTATGTCCAAGAGCAGTTTCTAGTTAAGAGTCATTCCTGAAGGCAGCTGGCTTAGGATGTATTCTCAGATAGATCTGTCATTCCACAGTTGAGGAATAAGATAAGGATAGAAATGTGCATTCCCCAATTTATCATTATAATTTTTTGATCTGAAGTACTATAAAGAGCTAGATCAGTTGAAGTTGTTATTGACACTGAGCAATAAAGTGGCTGCTAACTTAATTGTTTAGCATATGTCAAACATCAACTCTCCAGCCAAAGGCAACTACCACTCATATCTATAACTTAAATTCAGTTTTAATGGACAGGACCATCAGCCATGATGGCCCCTACCTGCTGAGAACCAGAGTCACTGAGGTTGTGGCCCACAAATTGGAAGGATAAAATAAGAGAGCACAGAAAAAGAGCACATATACCAATAGCAATATTTCATGATTAATGAAAATTTAAATGTTTATTTAAAAAGCAGAAGAAATTGTTTATTCATAAGTATATTAAGAAGCCTTTAAAAAGGGTTAAAACAATTTCAATAGAATGTTCATGCATAGTGTGGCTGTCAGGAGATATAAATATTCTAGAATATTCACTCAATTCAGGTCAGGTGTGCTAACTTGAATTAATTCTGTTAGTTCAAGTAAAAAACCATAAACTCTGATTAATGAATGGATATCAGTGTTGTTTTATAAAAACACCACTAATTCTGATCAAAGTGTGCAGCCACCATGTTTATGTTTAAAATCCATAAAGCTTTGTAGTCACCTGTTATTTATTTCTTAAGAGGTACTGGTGGAGATTGATTGCTTTTGAAATGCTTTCCATTTCTATACTGAAATTTTCTGTTCTGAAAGTGAAATGGGAATACCATTAGTATAGTCTTTAATAATGTTAGAATATGTTTACTTTTACAGGTCCCCAAAACATTTTGAGATATTTAGGTATGCAGTAACTGTCAACAACTTGAATGAATGATATATCAATTTCATAACTTTGAAATAAATTCTATTCTCTCTGTTTATTATGGATCAGTGACTTAAAATAAGTATATTTTATTTTCATCACTGCACTTTACATACAGGTTTAATAATCAATTGTTGCTAAGTAGGGGTAACTGGATTAATTTTTAGTGAAATTTTAAATTTTGGAATGGCTTTATCTTATAAGTTTACAGAGTTATTGAAAAGATAATAAACAGATTTTCCATACACAATCCAGTTTCTTTTATAATTAGCATTTTACAAGTGATACATTTGTCACAATGAAGAGGAGACATTGACACATCATTATTCACTAAAGTCCATAGTTTCTTCAAATTTACTCTTTCCCCACAATGCCTGTTTTACATTTTGATAATTCCATTCAGAATACTATATTATGTTAATCATCATGTCTCCTTAGATTCTTTTTGTACTGTGGTGGTTTCTCAGATTGTCTTGTTTTGAATGACCTTTACTTACTAGGGATTACTGGTCACATATATAGATTTTTCTGATGTCCTTTGGTGACTGACTGATAATGAGGAAAGATTTTTCTTAGCACATCATCTTGGTGTGCATAGTATCTACATGAATTTCACTGTTGATGTCAACCTTGACCAGCACTTGGGCTGAAGTAGTGTTTGGCAGGCTTCTATTTGCTATAGTCAAAAAGTTCTCCTCACTTTTGTACTATGCTTTTTGGAAGAAAGCCAGTGTGTACAATCCATAAACAGAGAGTAGAGACTTGTACTCCACCACCACAAGAGCAAAGTAGCAATATTCTTCTGCACTGGAGAGTTGTCTATCCTTCTCTGATTTCAAAATTTATTGACCATCTATTTCTGTCTATAAGAATTTAGGAATATTTATTTTACGCTTTGAGTTATAATCCAATACTATTTCTTATTACCCAAATGGTACCAGATTTGGTCATTGGTATATCTATAGATTCTGTATGTGCTGAATATCTCCTAATCATTGTGGTGATTACTTTTGCTAGGTTTCTGTATTTTATATTTTCTAGCAGTATGAGATGCTCCAGTCATTCTGTGCATTGCCAGTCCTAGCTCAGGATAAGTCATTTCAGCAAAAAGTCTTGGCTACTTTGAGGGGATAACATGAACAAGATCTGGATGCTAAGGGTGTGCCTTGCTACTGAGATGTAATTTACTATAGTCTTTCTCAATTGACATAGCAAGGAATTAGTTAAGTATATGCTAACCTATGCAGATAAAATATGATGAAACTATATGGTGAATATTTAAATTTTAAAAATTGCCATTAATTCCCCTCAGAATATCCCCTTATTTGAATGTACATATCACATAATTCTTACTACTTTCTGAAGCTTTTCTGGAAGTCTTCTTTCATGAAAATCTTCATGATGTATGATCAAGACTACAGTTAATGCTCCTGCCAAATGCCATCCAATAGAAAGAACTGTAAAAGCATTATTCTGTGTTCTCATCCACCATATTCACTGGATCTGGCACTGTGTGACCTCTGGCTTTTCCCCAAAGTCAAAATGACCATGAAAAGTAAACATTTTGAATTGACTCAGGACAGAGAAGAAGCAGGACAGAGCACCTAAAGGCATTTATGGATAAGGACCTGTAGCATTGCTTCATAAAATGACAAGAGCAATGAGATAAGAATGTTCAAAGAGAGGAGAAGAATTTTGAAGGGTGTTATTGGCAATGTGCCTTTTACTTAAATTTTTTTTTTAAAATCTGAACAACTATATGTATATATATTATATCTATATACAATATAACCATCTGGATCTACATTAAAGTAACATGAATTCATATTGGTATTTTCACCCTAATGCATTAATCATAAATCATTCTAGCCTCCTACCATGATTTATCTGTAACTTCCTACAATACCGAGAAAACTCATTTTCATCATCAATCTTCCTTTACTTAATTGTAAATTTCCAGGGTATGCATTAGTTACATTTCTCCAAAGGAACAGAACCAATGGGATATATAGAGGCATATAAGAAGGAATTCACCATGGGAACTGATTTACTCTATTAATAAAACCAAGAAGACTCATGATATGTTGGCTATAAAGCTGTTGAACCAGGAAATCCAGTGGTAAGATTCAGTCTGACTCCAGAGGTCTGAGAATGAGAAAAGCAGATAGAACAATTCCAAGCTCCAAGTTGAAGACTAAGAACCATGGTAGGTAGGGGCAACCTATAGCACAAAGCTTCAAGAACCTGGTGTTGTAATGTCCAAGGATAGGAAGAGGAGCCCTCACTAAAGTGGATTATGCTTCCCCAGATTGGTGAGGGTTCACCTCCTTTACTCAGTTTAGGAATTCAAACCTAAATCCCTTCCAGAAGTACCCTTACAGACCCAGTGAGAAATAATGTTTGGCCAGCTATTGAGGTATCTCTTAATGCAGACAATTTGACTCATCCAATTAACCATCACCATTCACATTTAAAGGGTCTGTGAAATTCTTCTTGACTCCAATATGCCATGAAGTTAATAATTTGTTACAAAACAGATTACTTCTCAAATGATCTGCAGCACTGTTTATTATCAAATTGCAATTAAAACAATGATGAGAAAACATTCCATAATTATTTAATTGGTAAATTAAATCAAACCAAATTAAAACCAAAATAAACCAAAAAGCAGTAAGATGATCAGAGCAGTTTCTGGTTAGTATGTTAGCTATAAGAACTATTCCTTGCTTATAGGAGTGCCAAATGGTACCACTACTTTGGAAGAGAGTCTGTAGTTTCTTATAGTGCTAATAGAGTCTTACCACATGTTTTAGCAATCACATTGCCAGGTATTTATTCAAGTTAGTTGCAAACTTATGTCCATGCAATAACACAAACACAAATATTTTCAACTTTACTCAGAGCCGACAAGAACAGTAAGCAAGGCATGGGTCTTTCAATAGGTGAACAGATCAATAAATTGTGGTATGTGGAATCTAGAATGTGATTTAAAAAATCTAAATGTAACACAAATACCAGAAGCAACCTCACTGAGAGAAGTATGGGAATATTGTACTGATACAAATACTTTTGGAAATGATTAAATTTTGTGAGATAACAGCAGAAAGAGCTGAAGATACATTGATGTCTACTGGATGCAATTTGTTTTGCACTGGGTTATGGGAAGTTTACTCAAAAGGCCTCATAAGTTACAAATGTTTCTGAAATTACTGACATTACAAGGTGAAAATTAATTTTTAACAGTCTGAAATCATTTTTTTCAAATTAAATAAATAGTTTTATTTTCTAATAAAGGTATAATTATGAAGAAAGTTATATTGATACAAGACAATTTTGCAAATCCATTTTGAACTGGTATTGTATAAAATTTATTATTTTAAATGGTGTCATTTAAAATGATCTAGGGTATATATTGTCATCTGAGTGACCCCAGAACAACCCAATAAATTAAGTATCTTAATAATAATTGCATAATGTGACCTTCTAAATGACCTATTTTTTTTCAAGATATAATATCCATAAACCTTCATGAGGCACAAATGGGTCAATTTGGTACATGTATACAATGTTTAACAATTAAATCAGGGTAATAAGTATGTCCATCTCTGCAAATAAATTTTTCATTTAAGAAATGTGGAGCCATGCTATATTAGTATTATATGGACAAAGTTTGGAATATCATAAACAAAAGTGAAAATAGATTTGCCTTGTGTTATGGCTGATTTTTACCCTAAAATTTTATCTAGCAGTGACATCACAAGAGGCTGTTAAGTTTTACTGGCATACAGGCATTATAGATAAACAACAAAAAAAGCAGCAATATTACAATAATTTGAAATGTTTTTACAGCTGTCAATATCATACCATTCCTTCACAAAATCCTTTTCACTTATATGCTAGGCAGTAACCTCAGAAACAATTAGGGAAGTATGTTTCTTTGAGCTGGATAATTAAATGCCAGGAAAACTCACCACTCAATATATAATTCACTCAACATCTTGTTGTTTGAAGGAGTCAGTGTTCAACATAGGATGGATTGAATTCTTAACAACATCTGGCATGATCAGTGGACTTGGCCCTCACCATAACAGCATTATATTCGTGGTCAGAATGACAGCTAAATGGATGGATGAAGCTTGTCTCTAACAGGGCAGATTCATGACTACAGCATAATGAATCAGAACGTTATAACCTCTGGTCACATACACCCTGGCCCGCTGCTCCTTACAAGTTCTATCAGGGGATATGGAGTAAATTTCTGTTGTCAGATCTAATGGTGAAAGATTCTGGCTTCTAACTTACTGAGAAAGCAAAGTAGAATTTCCATTCCAATAATCTGGATCAAAACATTTCCTGGTGGCTGTGCTCAATTTATTCTGTCACTTAATTAAACCAAAGCATTGCAAATCATGTCAGTAAGCAAAAAGAGACTACCTCTTCAACCTTGAAACCAGTCCTAGGGACAAACATCTTGCAAAGTTGCTTAAATTCGAGGATTTGCATTAAAGGAGGTTTTCTCTGGGGCTTTTCCATGGGTTAAACAGAGATTAAAGCAAATGGCAAACAAAATCACAATTAAGAGTTACAAGAGAAATCAAAATGCAAGAACAAATTCACGCAAAGTGATGAAAAGCAGAATTCCCACCACACACATTCTCCCACACAAGGAAAAAAACAAAACAAAAAAACAAAAAAAAAACAAGCTAGGGTCTAAGAAAAAGAAGAGAAACATAACTCATATTATTTGAACTTTTCCTTAAAGTTGAAAAGTTAACTCTGAAGTTTTTGGAATTGAAATCCTTTGTATTTTAGAAATAAATAATATTCACTGATTTTACAGTTTTAAATTCATTTTCAAAAATTTTGAGTTTATCTCTTTGCCTCAAAATATGCAAACTTTTGCAATGCCCAAAACATGTGAAAAGATAAGTGTAATAATTTGGCCTTTGCTGATGGCTTTGCATCACATTTATGGGCATCCAAGGTTAATATTTGTTCCTGGCATTGAAATGTCCTTGTCACTCACAGACTGTCACCATTGAGGCTACCTGATGTCCTATGAACTTCCACAGGAAGAATTATAGCTGAGCTCACATTTGCAAACATTTGTAGGTGTCTGCTATTAATGTGCATGGAGTGAATAGCTCTACACTATCCTGGACTTTTCACTCCCTCCTCAGCATTTTGAAAACATGATGATATGCCTCAAGAGAGAAGCTGTTTCCTGGTGACATGTATTTATTAAGGAAATTTGCATGCACCCTATTGGGAGGTAGGCAGCAAGTTTTCCAAGAGACTAACAGATTAGAATACATTATATAATGACTACTTTCTGCAACATAGAGCATAGTGTGTACTCTGTACTTTAAAACCCTGAAACTGTAATTTGGGTATTTTTTAAGGTTAATTTGCAACAGTTCCACCAGGAAGAAATCATTGAGAGGCATTATAAAAAATGTTCCATAGCTGAAAAATCAACATGGGGTTTTAGCATCCTTCAAGTTGCTGTGTAATACATGTTCTGAAAACTGCTATAACTGAGTGCAGAGAGAGAGAGAGAAAAAGAGAGAGAGAGAGAGAAATAGAGAGAGACCTGCAGATTCTTTTCCAATGAATTAAACTTAATATATAGATTTAAGACTGTGGAAAAGGTTAGCTCTATACATCAAAAAATGCAAAGCTGTATCTTGATTTTTGTTTCAATCAGTAAACTGAGACTATTTCACTGTTAAATTCTACAAGAACTTCAGGGAAGAATGAACACCCACACTCCTCAAGCTGTTTAATGAAATTGAAAGGGAAAGAGTACTTCCAAAATCATCCCTGGAATCTACTATTACCTTGATTCCAGAACTAGACAAAAATTCAACCCATGAAAGAGAACTATAGGCCAATTTCTTTAATGAATCCTCAACAAGATACTTGCAAACAGAATGCAACAAATCATTGAAAGGAAGGAAGTAAGGGTGGTTCAACATTTACAAATCATAAAAGTATTATATCACATAAACAGAAAAAAATCATGTGATCATCTCATTTCATGCAGAAAAAGCCTTTGGCAAAACCCTATATCCATTCATGATAAAAATGCAGAAGAAAATAAATATAGAAGGATGTTATCTCAATTTGGTAAAAGCTATTTATAACAAACTTGCTGCCAGCATCATATTGAATGGGGAAAAACTGAAAGCTTTCCCTCTAAAAACAGGAACAAGACAAGGATGTCCACTATCACAATGCCTGGTCAGCACAGTACTTGAAGCATTAACCAGAGCAAACAGAAACAAAAATAACTAGGAAAGAAAGCAGTAAAATTATCATTATTTACAGGAGACATGATCTTCTACATAAGAGACCCAAAAATTCCACCAAAAGACTACTTGAATTAAAAACCAAACTCACCAGTGTAGCAGAATACATAATCAACATATAAAAATCAGTAGTATACCTGCACACCAATAATAAACTCACTGAGAAAGAAAAAATGAAAAAAAATCACAACAGCATAAAGAAAAATTAAATACTAAGGATTTAACTTAACTAGGAAGGTGAAAGACCTTTACAACAGAAACTATATACTCTGAAAAAACCAAAGCATAATGCTTTTATTTTTTGAATCGATTGGTTTTAGTCCATTTTCTATTATTTGATTCAAACATGTGAGAAGCTATGGACAGCTATTTTGAAGAAAACAAGAGACAATATGGTAGCCATTGTTGGTTTTCTATTGTCTGGTTTTGAAGGACTGTAATGCTTTCATTCTTTTGTTATGATTGGTTCTATAGCTATTTTGTTTTGTTTGAATTTATTGTGTGTGAAGGTATGAACAACTATTTCTAAGAAACCAAATAGCCACTGTTGATTTCCTGTTGTCTTGCTTTGAAGTCCTGTGTTGCTTGCATTGTTCTGTTCTGA
>RJWT010010805.1:0-23823 GCA_004365215.1 Cuniculus paca | reverse complement strand
CTGTGACTTCTCTGAGCGGCAGATTCTTCATTTACACAATTAGAGAGCAACACTAAGTGTAGCTTAGGCCTCTGAGGTTCTTTCAGGCTCTAAAGTTTTGTGGAGTTTGGTTACCGTGATTCTTTAGGTGGGAAGGTAAGGTTCACTTGGTATCAAATATCCATACCCCAGTGCCCTCTTCTCTACCCGGTAAAGAACTGAGAGAAAGTGAACTCCTGAGGCTTTCTTTTGTATCAAAGACATTTACTCATCTTCATGTACTGAAGTAATACCATCTAGCTATGAAACCATGGTTTCAGGGAGAACATATAATGAAAGACAAACTAAGGTATTCATCTTCCTAATATGTTTTATCATATATAAAGTATAAGGTGCTCTTAATACCACCAGTAAATCAATAGCAATAATTATGTCCTCATCTTTATTTGTAGCAACTGGCTATAAACCCAACATAGAAACTCAAAACTCAGTCATTATTGATACCTGTTTAAAAAAAAGTTCCTGACTTAGAATTATTAATGACCAATAAGTGCACGATAAAGTACCAACATCACCAAGAATCAAGGAAGTGAAAATTAACGCTAAGGAAATACCATTTGCTGCTCCTTCCACCGATAAAGACTGAATGGAAATGTAACTCGGAAAACCTTTTTAAAGGAAAATTTGAAAATATATTTGAAATTTTGTATATTCTTTGACATAGTGTATTTTATCTCCAGTAATTTATTCAAAATAATCATAGTGAACAGTATAAAAAATGGCTGAAACAATTTAAAAAGGCCAAAATAAATGAAGAGAGATCCCTTAAGATGTCCATAACACCTATCTCTACAGATTAGAAGAAATTGTTAACAAAATTCCAAAGGACGAGAATGAAGTCCATGTCCCAGTGCCCTTCTTCTTTACCTGATAAAGAACTGAAAGAAAGTGAACTCACGGTTCTTTCTTTCTTTCTTTCTTTCTTTCTTTCTTTCTTTCTTTCTTTCTTTCTTCTTTTTCTTTTTCGACTTCTATCACAAAACTCATCCCTGAAGAGTTTGGTTAGAGCCATTGAGTTTAGTTTTGAAAAAACTAGAGAAGCAATAAAGAAGGATTTGTACTTCTCATGGATTCTAATTTTCTTCTGTAATGAGTTTCTGGCTTAAATGTGCATGCTGTTTGTCCTCTTTCCTTTAGGAAAAAAGCAGCAGCAGCAGCAGGGTGCTCTCAGGAGCCCCGTTCCTGATGGTGTGGTTTGCTCTGTGGAGGAAAATCGCAGCGTTAGGGCCAGCTGGCTCCTGCGGGAGGTGTTTAAAAGAACATGGACAGTGTTGTTGAAAAGAGTAGACTAGAGACTTTAATTTCCTTCTAGCAGCTACTTAGCAGAAAGATACAAATAGCTAAGAAAATAATTAGATATTCCCAGTGCAAAGCAATGATTTAAAGTGATTCTTGAAGTATGGTTTGTTGTTGCCTGACTCAAAAATGTCTCAAAATTTGTTAAAAAGTATAAATAACAGGTTCAACCCTAGAACTACTGAAACGAATTGTGGAGGTGAAACAAGATTTAAAAACTACACACACACACACACACACACACACACACAATTATGGCTAACAGATTGTACTTCTGGAACTAGAAGTAAGCAACATCATTCTGGAACTAGCAGTCAGCAACATCAACAAACAAACAAAAATCAAAACAACAAAAAATAAAGCTAATGTTAATAAGACAGTAAAAGGACTGAAAAAAATCATACCATATCAGTTTGTCCTGTCAAGAGAAACTGTTTTATGGAACATTCTGTACAAGAAGGGAAAAAGTGTGTGTGTATAAATGTGTGTGTCTGTGTTCTAAACCAGAGGTCAATAACTAGGTGTTGGTGACCAAATCTGGCCACTGCTTGGTTTGGTAAATAAAGTTTTATTGGAACACAGCCACACTCAGTCCAAGGATGTTTTGTGCTACACCACCAGAGGTGAGCGGGGGTGACAGATACTGACAGCCTGAGGAGCTTAATGCAGTAATCCCGCCCCCAGTCAATATCTCTTAAGCTTTAAAGTGAATAGAAATCACCTAGCAGTCATTCAAAAGGACCACTTTGACTCCTTTAGCCTGAGGGGGCTGGGATTCTGGGTTTCTCCAGACTCCCAGGTGAAGGTGATGC
This sequence comes from Cuniculus paca, assembly GCA_004365215.1. NCBI lineage: Eukaryota > Metazoa > Chordata > Mammalia > Rodentia > Cuniculidae > Cuniculus > Cuniculus paca. Next base: position 21,676 of record RJWT010010805.1, on the reverse strand, counting down.
TGTTCTCCACAGACCACATTCCAGCAGCAACTGTCTAGAGTAACGATGGGTCTCCGAACATGAGAAACGTACGCTCTCAGTTCCCTACTCCCTGACTGGATCGAAACAATCCACCTGACTGATGGAGAATTCACCTCCAGGTAATTCCAACGCATGCCAAGACCTAACGACTGCCATCTTCAGAGAGCCTGCAATGAACGTTTCTGTGAGATTCTAATTGTCACCGACTCTTCTCAACACATTGTATGTTTGTTGATCATAATCATGTAACCATATCGCTTATTTTCCCTTATATCTTCGATATAATGGTTTTGAACAAATAAAATTTCAAATGTGGCTTCTTTTGTTTAATCTACTTTAATTCATATTTTCTTTTGGCGAGAGTCTTCCGTTTTTACGGCTGCTCAAAATACCTTTCAATGTCAAAATTAAATGTCATGTCATTTCTGAAGTGACCAACAGGAGGAGCAGTTGTAGCACTGATCCTTAGAGTTTTTCTCATTGGGTGGATCAGTGAGGGCATGGCCTTTTGATTCATTGTTCTGTAAAATGTTACATTTTGGATTTACAGTTCCTACTGCCCAAGTTATATACATTCCTTTTAAATGCCCAAACAGCTAGAGATATGTTCAAAATGAATGTAAACTATAAGCAATTCAATTTAATGGCTGTCAGTAGTCAAAGGCTTTCTTATATATTCAAGCAATGTTGAAGATTCCCGAGATTATAAAAACATAGATCTTTCTCTTTTTAAATGTAAGGCTTTGGGAAGGAGTGTTGGTATAGTCACATAAATAAGCCTGTAGTACAGAACACAGTCCCTTACCAAGATCAGAGAGACACTAAGACCAGCAGCTGATGCTGAAGTGAGTTTCCCCTGAAAGTGGCTGTTTGAGTTCACGGTATGAGAAGGTACAGGACATACTACAAGGAACTGAGCCATGGAGTGCTGAGCAGAATGATGTTGCTTACCGCTAGTTCCAGAAGTACAATCTGTTAGCCATAATTGGCTAGTTTGTCAGCAGGAGAGACAAGGTTTACAAAATGCAATGGAACTTTCCCCCAGGAGTGAAAGATCAGCTTACAGATGGCAAGTGGACCACACAAAACCTCTGCCTTTAGCATCAGGAAGACTAAAATGAATTCTGATTTGCATGGATTCAGAACATGGCTTTGCTTATCTAATAACTAAAGCTAGCTGGACATGGTGGTGCATGCCCATAATCCCAGCACTTGGGAGCTGAGGCAGGAGGATCATGGAGTTTGAGGCCAGTCTGGGCTATCTAGTGAGTTTAAGAGCAGCCTGAACTATATAGCAAGACCCTGTCTCAACAAACAAATAAAAGTCAAAACAACAACAACAACAACAACAGATAATTAAAGCTAATGTTAATAAGACAGTAAAAGGACTGAAAAAACCATGCTGTATCGGTTTGTCCTGTCAAGAGAAACCATTTTATGGGAACATTCTGTACAAGAAGGGAAAAATTACCTGGTGCATTGGGAACTGAGTATTTGCACAGAAGGAACTGAATAGAGAACTTAATGACTAACGTGACAGAATAAAGGGGTAGTCAAGATGTAAGAAGGCATTATCCATGCAAATGAAAGAAAAAGTCAGAGAAATATCAGTAATTGCCTAGCAGGATTTGAACATCATTTGCATATAGGAGTATAAAAACCATTGGAAACAGTAGTGACTCGTAATAAAGATGATGATAACTTCAATATTAGTAAAAGGATTAGGAACTTAATTGAATTTATGATGGATAAATTTCAAGAGATAATTTTAATTTAGACTATGTTGGTGGTGCTAAACTACCACCTGGTGGAGGTAAACAAGAGCTCATTAGTATTTCAATATTAAGGTGTGAAAGAGGTTTGAAGTAGAAGTAGAAATGGGAGTTATTTTTATTGAGCTCATAGGATAGTTTAGATATAGGATTAAAAGAATATATTTAACCATAAATTTACCAATTGATTCAACAAGCATTTAGGATAGATCTCATGTGTTCTAGGCATTGGGCTTTGCACTGTGGATAATGATTGCCAACGGTTTTGGGGCTACTTATTATATGATAGAACTACTATCACAGCTGGGGAATATAGAGCGGGGTATAGAAAAATGAACTTAGATGAAACTTAGATCCTACTGGGGGGAGATAGAAAATAAAATTAATGAAAGAAATGCATGTGGTTAGACTGTGATACAAAGAGAAAGAAAGCTGGAAAGTGTAGTAGAGAATGTTAGGGTTAGGGACTTTCAACTTTAAATAGAGTAGTCAAGAAAAGCCACACAGAGGATGTGTCATCTGAATGAAGACTGGAGCAGGAAAAGAAGCAAAGGCCTCTGAGAACCAATGTTCTAGGCAACAAGCAGTTGCAGGAATAGTAAGTGCAAAGGCCCTGGGGCAGGCATGCCTGGAGCAGTAGAAGAATATCAAGCAGGCCAGTGTTCCTGCAGCAGGGGTAGAGTAGAAGGAGATGATGCTGGAAAAGGAGTATACTGGATTTATAGACTTTTGAAAGAACTTTTGCTTTTACTAAAAGTGAAATGAGAAACCCATTGTAATTTTAGTAGCAGAACGATATGATATGACACATTCTAATTATATCACCCAGGCTTCCAGTGGAGAACAGAAAGGAGCAAGAGCAAAAGAGGTTAGGATTCTCGTCTGGGAAAGAAACAGCAGGTAGGCGCAGTCTAATAGCAGCAGAGGTGCCGAGAAGTGCTTATGTTCTGGATATATTTTGAAAAGTAAATCCAACAAGACTTGTTGCTGGATTGTGGAGCATGAGAAAAAAAGCAGAATAAAATATGACTTCAAAGCTTTTTGCGCTGAGCAATTGGAAGGCTAGTGTTATTCCTGGCTCAGATAGAGAAGACTGTGGACTCAGATCACTTCTGCATTGTGGATACTGACTTTAAATACTCCTAACATTCTGGGACAGGCACTGTGGGCGGTGGAATTCAGTCTTACGTGTACATGATTGTGACCTCAGGAGAGAAGTCGAGGATATACAGATCACAGGTGTATACACCACGGGTGTGGTAGAGGTCATAACCCCGGGGGAGGCATCTTCGGAACAGTGAATAGAATGAGGCATCCAAAGCAGATTCCTGCAAAGTATCAACACTTGGAGACAAAAATATTAGAGCGGTAGAAGAAGCAAGGAACAGTGGCTTGTAAGGAGGAAGGGGGGGTGCGGCTCAGTTGTACAGCGTTTGTCTCTTATGCAGGGGATCCTGGATTTGATCTCGGAGCTAGAAAAAATAAACAAATAAAGGAAGAAGACGGGACATCAAGGTGATAAGGACAACAAGACAAATGGTACACAGAAGAAGATGAGGACAAAAGCGGATGCACTTGGTTTGGCTCCGCTGTGAACTTGGAGCAGGCAGAGCAGGGAGCTAAGCACAATGGGTGCAGGGCAGCCCTGACCGCCCCTCCCAGGGGCGCTGATGCTGAGGGCTTCCACTGCAGGTACCTGTGCTTTCCCTGAGGTGCTCAGGATTAGCAGGAGCCCAGTCAAGTCTCGGAGTTGGCTGAGTGCTTCAGGATGTGAGTTGGTTGGGAAGTATCCCAGTGTTCCCATCTTCAAGGAGCATAACCTCCTTGTTCCAGACAGTTTCCCAAAGTGCCAAATGAGATTCAGATCTGATTCCCATGGCCCGATAACCTGTGTATTAACACATCCCATATTGGCTCTTCTCATCTCTGACTCACTTTCCTCTTTCCTGGCAGGGACTATTTCCCAAATAAACCTCTAATTCCCCCAGCCCCTACCCCAGGCTACTGAGGATTGAACCGAGGACCCCACAAGTTCTGGGCAAGTGATCTATCACTGAGCTACATCTCCTTCCCTTTTCAATTTTCTTCTGAGATAAGGTCTTGCTAAATTGCCCAAACTGACCTTGACCTTTCTGATCCTCAGCCTCCTGAATAACTGGTATTACAGGCCTGTGTCACTGTGCTCTCCCATCTAATTCTGATCAGAATCCATTTCTGGGGATGCCTAACATAAAATATTAAGTAACAAAATGGGACAGGTGGAAGGCATGTGATGGAAATAGGATAGGTTTGTAGAGGAAGTGTTCTCTTCTTTACCGAGTCAGAGGGAAGGAGAGAGAAAAACAGCGGAACCAGGGCAGAGCGCTGTTCCATGTGTAAGTTTGGGTAGTCAGAAACCCGGAAGGGAGCTCACTTACTGCAGCCGGAGGAAGAGGTGTACTGAGCAAGACACTGACAGAAGATATAGATTAAGAGCTTTCCTTGGTTCAGATGATAAATGGAAGAAGAGGAAAATTCAGAGGGCTAAGAAAAAAAATCAAACCAACAACAACAGCAACAACAACAAAAAAAAAAAAAGAAAGAAAGGAAAAGAAGAAAAGTCTAGTGTGGTGGCATAGAAACCAAGGAGGAACAATGGTGAAGGAGAGAGTGACCAAGTTGTCCAATTTCTGGAATGATCACCAGAGATTTTCTGGTACTGTGTAGGAGTTTCTATTGCGTCAATAGAACAGAACCTATCCACTCAAAGGATAAAGGAATACACAGAGTAGAAAAGTAGAGAAATGTCCCTTGATTAAAAGATGTTTCCAACATAAATATTTGCACCTATTTAAAGAAGGAAGAACCCTGTGTTATTTCCAGACACTCCAAGGTACCTGCATTTGAAATTCATTAGATATTTGGTTGTATTAGATGAAATTGCTAGAATTTGGTCATTTTAGCCTATAAAAATGTCTGTTCTGTATGATTCAACTCAGCATTCAAAAATATGAACAAAGTTTCTCACTAGCCAGAAGTCAGAATTTTGTGGTGCATGACATAGATGGAGTAAGGATCATGAAAACTGGCAAATTGTTAACTTCATTTTTAGTGTTTCTGTCTCAGTTGCATTCCTGTCGCTGATGCGCTCTTCTTGACACCTACAAATTAAAGAAGGAAAGGTTTATTTTGGCTCACAGTTTGTAGAGGTTTTCATCCATGGTTGGTTGGCTTCAAGGCAGGGTGGCATGGCAGAAGGGCAGGCAGGAAGCCAAGAGCAGAGGTCAAGGGAGGGGGAAGGAAAACAGATCCTTCCAGGCCACTCCCCTAGTGAACACTGCCTCAGACCAGGCTTCACCTCCCAACACACATCTAGCTATAAACCCATCAGAAGACTGATCTGAGTATCACGGTTCATGATCCAGTCATCTCTCCAAAGCCCCACCTATAATGCATGAAGATTTGGGGGGACATCTAGATGTAAACCATAACAATTTCCTAATTGCAAATACTGCACTGACAATAGTAACTTCCATAATGAAATATTAGAAATAGCTTTCTTTCCGTTGAATTTTCATAAATAGTATGAGAACAAAATATTTCTTCGCATGTTTCAATTTTTATTCTAAGTAGTACTTTGGGGAGTGAAGTGGCTTTAGGAGAATGAAATTATGAATGGTAATTTATCTGCTAGAGACATCACTGAGTGAAGGCAACTTTTGTGAACTCGATTATTTTGGACTTTATTCCTTGCTTCAGTAATTTTTTTCTGAAATTTAATTGCTTTGAGGCCAGTGATGTAGGGCATGTAAAATGCAATTAAAAGATGAAAAATATCTCTTGTGATTTGATATTAAACAGGAGTGACGGAGTGTGACATTAAAAAATGGTATCAGAGGTGCACACTCTGCGTTTCAGTTTAATTATGTTAATTTCAGATTCTGGAACACTGCGGTTTCACACATGCTTAATTAAATTATGGCAGTACAAATACTTTTAGATCCAAAAAAAATTTGCAGAAGGTTTCAGAGATAGGTGAGACAGGAACAAGTATTCCAGTATTAATTCAGTATCAGTGGACCAGTATCAGCTCTTAAAGTCTCTCTCACCTATCAAGATCTATTTGTGTAATAGAGATTGATCTGAACAGAATTCAAAGACAAGTGGCATGATTTTAAGTATATTTTGGCTCATGGGAGAGAAAGTGGTCTGTATTCCACAACTCCTCATTCCCTATAAATAGTTTAAGACTATCTTTTTAAAATATAAAAAGCAAAAACAGACTATTAAAATTTCCTTTTAAAATACTAAAGAGTTAAAAAACTTTAAGAGAAAATTTAAGAACTCTATCCATTTTATAGACAAGAAACTACAAGGCCTTACTGTATTAATACTTCAGCTGTGTACTGATGTTATATAGTTGATAGTCAAGCTCTATCTACAATGCTGTACAATGCACTGTGCACTAAATTCCTAGTCTATCTATTCTTTTCAGTGAACTCATATATGAATATTAAGGAATTATATATTTCCTTCCCTTGTCTCCATTTATGTTAATAATGATACTTTTTATCTTTTCCTTTTTTAAAACCTTCTAGAGCTCACAGACTGGCCTATTCTCTACTTAACTTTTCCTGGAGGAATTCCATGATAAAATTATAAATAAAAATATGTAACTATGGAAGGTTTTCTATGTAAGTCCTCATATGGGGAACATTAGTTATATTAACAGGTAAAATTTAGGGGCATAGTGGTTAGTTCAGATTTTGAGGGAAGTATCTGGGGCCACAGAGAATACCAGCTTCAGGTGTTTTGAATTAGACCAGTTATTTGCTGGGGCCATGGGGCTATGCTTCTGCAACATTTGAACATATAGTAAAACACCTCACAAACAAAATAAAGCTTGTGTTTTATGTTTGTTCAGTTGATTTACTTGGATAACAAAGAGTTAGGAAATCCTATTCATGATAATAGTTGTTATGCAAGATTATGTGGTGTTTATAACATACACATATAGGTGTTCACATATGCAATATAGTCTTCATTAAAATGGGATAGGGAAAAGGAGAAGTGGAAGAAAGGAAAAGATTATACATATGTAGGTTTACACATGTAACTGTATGTATGTATATGTGTGCAAGATAGATGACTATACTACTGAGCTCTGTTAATTCACAGTTTGTGCTGTCATTGTTTGGCCATTTGATCATTTTTAAGGCCCAGATCTTGTAACCTGAACAACTACTTCTAAGATAGCAATATGGAAAGTATTAACTAGTGTTGATTTCTTACTGTTTTTTTTTAAATTCTGTGTTAATCTTTTTTTCTATTTTGTTGTTTAAAATAAAAAAAAAAGGGCATTATGATCCCCTTTGAGGAGGAGAAAACAGAAAGCTCATGTTCGTACAGCTAGTACGTGGCAGGGCTGAAGTTCCCCTCAGTTCCACCTGGCTCCAGATTGCAACATCCCGTACAGCCTCCCAAAGGAGTCCTCAGATACCTTTCTAGTTGAACCTTGCTTGTCAGCTGTGAGTGTAACCCTTGTGATGTGGTAGATCAAAAGGAATCATGTACCCCCTCCTCAAAATCCACCTCCTTAACTGGTGAACTGAACCAATCCTAGCTGCACTCAGTCAATAAGTTAAAAGGGTCAAAGTAAAAATTGCCAAAGTATATATCCTCCGCTTAATTAAAATAATTAAAGAGGACTCTTTCATAAGCTATCATTAATAATATAGGTAGAATTTTATTGAACGTTTTTATCCCTTTTCCTGAGATATTTCCTAGTTCAAATACTTCATAGTTCTTTTTCTGATCTTCACACTTTCTTTTGTTAAAAATAAACATTTCGACTTAAGGCAAAACACTAGATACAGAAGAACACACTAATCCACATGTACAGCTTGGTGAAATAAATACCATAATGTGACTCCACCCGTGTAATCATCTTCCAGGTAGCAGCACCCCAATGCTCCCTCATTACCTTGGCAACACTCTTCCTTCTCACCTTCCTAAAGGAAACCATTATTTTGGTTTCTAGAACCATACATTAGTTTGGTCTATATTAAAATATTTTTATAAGTAGAATTTTCGGAATTTAAATCTTTTTGTGTGTGAATTCTATTGTCCAATGTGATAATTACGTTCATTCAAGCAATTGCCAGTAGCTGCAGTTTTTCAATTTTTATTGATTTTATGATTCTATTTTATAAATATTTCAGACTGAAAGTTCTATTGTTCATAAACATTTGAGTTATTTCCCTCTTGTGGCTATTACAGATGTTACCATCATGAACATTTTCACACGTCTCTTGATGTAAATGTTTAACATTAGTGGATAAAGCAAACACACTTCCAAAGTGCTTGTATCATTTTACAAGCTTACCAGCCACAAACAAGGGTTCCTCCTCTATATTCTAGTCCTGATTTCTGGGGTTCCCCCCCGCCTTTTTCTTTTTATTTCATTGTTTGGTGGTACTGGGAACTGAACTTGGGGCCCTCACACTGAGCTACATTCCCAGTCCTTTCTCATTTTTTCTAGAAAGCGTTTCACTAAGTTCCTAAGTTGCTCAGCCTGGGCTTGCATCCGCGATCCTCCTTCCTCAGCCTTCCAGAGTGCTGGAATTGCGGGCTTTATTCTTGGTTTCTTATGTTTATTAACACTATTCGTCCATTGAAGTACAGTATAATGATGTTGAAGATTCTGCCCAATGACTGCACTGTTTTTCTGGTTTCCGGTTACCACTTTTAAGCACAAAGCATAGCACCCTGCTGGAAAGGCTGCTTGGGCAGAGCTGTGAATGAAGCAGTTTGGTAGCCCCTGCAGGGCACCCGTGGATGATCTCATGCGTGAGGAGCCACTTTAGCATCACTGTCTTAGCATCTTAGCATCACTGTTGGTTCACTGGTACGAGAGGAACAATATGAAGTTGGCCTTCCAGGAGGGTGTATGAACACAGAACCTGAGGCTGCGTCGCGATCCCAGCATCCATGAACGCCAGGGTATTCTTCACATAGTGTTTGTATGGAAGGTCGGAAAATACCAAAAGTTCTACGACAGCAGTCTAAAATTTGCATTAACTGAACTGACAACAGTTGTCTAAAACTCCTGTCCCATTTCTCATAAGTAGGTCAAAATCTTCTATAAAAGTTCCTACACTTTCTAATATTCTTATTTCAACACTTCTGTAAACTATCCCTATCTTTTACTTAAGAGAAAAGATGTAAGAGATGATGATTCACCTTAGATAATCCTGGGTACCAGGAACAATTCCAGGAATAAGTTTACAAAACGAGATGGATCTATAACTCTGTGTTTGTGTGGTACTGGGGTTTGCACCCATGGTGTTTGTACTGAGCTACATCCCCAACTTATTATTTTTCATTGTGACAGAGGGTCTCATTAAAATTTCTACATTGCCCAGGTTGCTCTCAAATTTGTGACCCACTTGTCTTTAAAAAGTTTAATGAAGGTTTGGAGATGGTGTGGAGAAGAAGAGAGAAAATATTCTAGAATTTAATACACATATAAGATGATATAGATATCTTCTTGTCGATGCTAAAGAGAAACTGAACAAGCAAGGCCAATCATAGCCTTCAAAGGATCTTTTCCACTTCATCTCAGGTAACTTACGTAGGTGCAGAAGAAAAGGTGATATAGTCTCTTAAGAATAAAAGGAGGATTAATAGGGGCTTAATCTCCAGATGTTTCCAGTATCCAGAGTTTCTTTGACCAAAACAATCCATTCTTAAAGTTTTTGTTTTCTTCTCCTCCACCCCCAACATTACGTGAATGATCACAAATTTCTAATAGAGACTCAGTGTCATTCTCTTCAGTCCACAGAATCATGTGCAGAGTGGTGCAGTCATCAAGGTTCTGACCACAGTGAAAACAAACAACCCCTAAACCTCAGTAACTTAAAAGTGAGATTTTTCTGTTCAAATTTGTTTGTTGCATTTTTTTCCAGTAGTACTCAGTGGACTAATGTTTACATTTACTATTAGTCTTCAGAATTTCTTTTATAAAAGAACCGGTTAATGCATATATTTTAATTTTCAACAATTATATTTGAAATTTTGAAATAAGAGTATTGGAAAGTATAAGGAACTTTTACAAAAGAGATCTCGTGCAGGTGTAAAAAGTAAAAAATAAAAAAGCAGAGTGGCAGGGGGTGGGAAGGCGGAGGATGAAGAGGGAGGGAATGAGAGCGCTCCTGTGCACGTCGGACTTTTTTTTTTTTTTTTTTTTTACATCGGACTTTCTATGCACGCTGAGTGGCTATGGTAAGGGTGGACCTTCCCAGCGCGCATGGACAGGGCAACCACCTCCTCTCCCTAGGCCTCTGCAGAATGAGGGAGTCCCCCTGGGGAAGGCTGGAATCCTCTCCTCTTCCTGCTCCCTCTGGTCAGTCTTGGCTGCTCTACTGTTGGGGAATAGATGGAAACTAAAAGGCAGAAAAAACCTTATTTGACTAAGATAGTTTTATCTGAATAATCAAATTTGAATATAGCTGCAATTTATTTAGTACTTGATGAGTTTTCAAAAGTGACTAGTTTTTCCCCACAGAGTGTTATTTTGTATTCTTTGGAGAATTTCCTCTTCCTCTGTCACTGAGGATTTCTTGCTTATGGTTGTCTTGATTCAGAGAACTCTTCCATCTCTCTGCTTATAATTCCTTCAGCAAGATCTTGCTGCCAGAAAGGAGCTAAGAAAAAATAATAAAAACTCTATTACAAAAATTTCCCAGGAGCCTGAGTCTGAAACCAGTTAATGGCATATATTTTAATTTTCAGCAATTAAATTTCATCCTTAAATTAGATGACAGATGATTAAAAGAACATTAGCAGTTTTTGTGTGTATGTGTGTGTAGTTTTTATCATTACAGCTTTCTTCTTAGGATGTTTTTGAAATGCTCTGTGAAGTTATTACATAATCCTCAAGAACCGTTTATTGTATTTCCTGTGGGTGAGTGCATATATTAGGTAGAATGAATGGTATCTGCTCAGGAAAAAGTTGCTAACTTCTTATTTCCTGAAAATTAGGTTACTTGGCTTTTGGAAAAGTAATTGAAAACAACACTAGGGCTGCGTAGGGTGTTCTCAGTGACTTTGCTGTGCTGTTTTCATTTTGCTCTAGAATTATTTCTTGCTCTATGTCTCCAACCACTTTTTCTTTACCTCCTGGTTCACCCACTCCCTCACCACAGCATCTACACTCATTGTGCTGCTGCCAAAAATCTCACCATTATTGGTTCAACCTCCAGCATAAACACTGTTCCTTCTTTACCGCAAATATCTCCTAGTGGGTCAAATATGAATCAAATCATTTGAAACATTAAAATGAATTAGTTTCTCAGGTTCATGTAGATATAAGGATAGGAAAAGGAACTTGGAATTTAAAGGGGGAAGTATTAAAAAAGGAAAAGAGACAGGAAGTACATTAGATATTGTTCTTCATGTTTCATCTTAGTATAATATGTCACTTGGAATCAGATACAACCATAGGCCCAGAAGATTTTTTACCAACTGGCATGATCTTTGTAGTAGTGAACCCATATCTTGATGCATCTTCAGAAAAAAACAATATTCTTATATCTCTTAGTACACTGCTCAAAAAAAGGTGTATTTGGTCCCTGGCCCACTCTTCCAAACAACTTTCTCTTCTCATTATCAACAAGCAACCTAATCTCTTCCTTCTGTCCTGCTTCATATTTGCTTCTTCAAAAGTGGAATACTTCAGTATTTTCTCCAAATACCTGCACTCTGCTTTCACTTTCTGGGCTTCAGTAACTTATAACTAGAACATTTTCTGTTAGCAGATAGGTTTTCATGCACACAGGTCCTCTATGAACTTGTACATGTTCCTTGAGAACAGTGACTTACGCACTGTGTTTCTTCATTCCCACAGAACAGAGTCTGGGTGATAAAATCGTGTACATTCAAGGCTAAAGGTTATCATCATCATTTCCTTAAAGAGTATTCATCAGAGCTTTCTAAAAGATGTTTAAAGGGTGGTGTCAACAAGTTGGGTTTTGTAATGTTGACATAAGTGTCAAATATATTCTTTAAGTTCAAGATTTCCCAGAGTCATACGCATGTTAATACAAGTTGAGAGTCTGCAATGGGGATCATGGTATGCCCAGTTTCCTTAATAATTTGTTTGATGATGGAATTTATATTAAAAAGTTTTTCATATTAAAAATTTTTTTTTTGTCTTTTTGAGACAGGGTCTCGTTATGCAGTTCAGGCTGGCCATGGCTCACTTTGTAGCTCAGGTTGGTCTGGAACTCACGACAACCCACCAGCCTCAGCCTCCCGAATGCTGGGATTACAGGCGTGTGCCACCACTCCTGGCTTCATGTGGAATTTTAATTTACTCTAATCTCATTTTACAGATGAGAAAACAAAAATCTAAGTTTACACAGTTATTTTTAGTAGACTAATATGTAGAACCAGAGTCTCCTATATTCTAGGCCTCTGCTTTTTTTTTTAACCATACCCTTCTGCCTTTATAATGGATATTTAATAAAATTATTGTTTTATGAGTAATGCCAATTTTTCTTTGCTTGGCCTATCTTAGTATATGAGACCGACAGTTATGATAGAGACAAAGAGTACTTCTTCTAATGTGATTTTTTTTTCCTAGTGTGGACTTCTCATTTTAAGTTGACTGTGTGTAAAAATTGGGGAAAAGAGATAGAAGTCTGATGGTATGGCTGGGACCAGTTCTAATGTGGTTTTAAAAGCATCTTTTTACAACAGTCTTTTAAAAATCAAATGAAGGAGAATTGAGATCACAAAGAGGTTTTAAAAATAATTTATAAAAACATACATATTTTTAAGGTTTCTCTGAGAAACTTAAAAGACTCCACTAGAATTTAAACAGTGAGCAAACTGTGCATGCCTGTGTGTTTATAAGACACATATGATTATTTAGATGTATGGTTTTCCTGATGAATAAAAGTGGAGACCAGGCAATGGCATAATTAATCATGGTGTTAATTTCTTTTATCCGTTTAAAGTCCATACATTAGTATTATTTTAACCATCAGTTTTTAGCTATTATATTGGTAGGTCAAACTATATGTCGACAAAAATAATTTAAAGTTTATGTTAATTCTTTCTCACTTTTATACCTCTTTTAATAGTGTTTTTAAAATAATTAAATAAGTATAGAATACACTTGACATTCCTAGTCAACCTTTAATTTGGGATTATATTTTCTGTTTATGGAGGAAATCTTGAATGGGTTTTAGCTGAAGTAACATTAATTCCTCCAAACTCTAGGATTTTAAGGTTCCCCTTTTGTTTAAAATCCAATTCACTAATCCATACTCAGAAGTTAAATTATATGACTTTAAAGGATTTACTAATAATACGTCTGATCACGTGACAACTAATCATGTGGAGATCAGGTCTGACCAAGAATTACTGCCAAGATATGCAATTAAAAATTATATGTCTTGAGTGTGGGTGTGGGCACTAGAGAGCAAGTTTCACGTTTTATTTGGATTAGAGACCTGGACTAGTTGAGTTTTCCAAGAGCTCTGAAGCCTAAGTCTTTGGGCGTGAAAGATCAGTGAGTAAAAGAAACTACAGCCTTGTTCTGCAAACCCAGAGGCTGTTGCCTACTTCTCAATGAGGCATAAAGCAAAAGGAAACCTGGCACATTTTTTCACAGAATTGTCACTCTTTATTGGAAAATGATCAATAAAACATTTGGTAGATTCTTAAGTGATTTTTCAATTTGTTTACCTTTGTGATTTGTATTGCCACATGTTTTCAAATATTAGGCAGTTAGGACTTTTCTATTCCATAGTAGGACCAAATTTTGTTTCATGAGTATATCTCAGAAATGATTATGTCAGTCAAAATTTAAAACCATTGTATAATGGAATGATATTCAATTTGAGGGAAAAGTCTTTCAGAAGGTAACATAAAGTAACTAACTTCATACAGTTAGTGGTGCTAGTAAGTGTTTCAAGAAGCTAGTCCTAGTTCAGAACAGTAGAAGTAGTAGAAAAGAAAGTTCTAGGGTACCTTTAGGTTTTTACGATTTGTTGCAAGATAGGTTTGAGTTTATGGCACTTCAGAGAGCTCATTATGACAGCTCTATCTGTCTTCGTTGACAGAGTAGAGTTTTTACTATTTTGTATGATATGCTGATGATATCATTGCAGAACTAATATTTCATGTAGTGCGACAAATACAATACACTTGTTACAAAAGAGCCATAGTCTTCTCTGAGGAACCACATATAGTTTCTATTGAAAAACAAGGGCGTCAGAGAAAGTGGTAGAAATCATTAAGTTTTGTTTCTGATTCTCTCATCTCAGAAGAGGGTGTTGATGACATCAGCAAGGGAACACAGCAGATATTCTTGTTCTTACTAAGCTGTCTGGGTGGTAGAGAATTCCAGTTTTGACTTGCACACTGGAAAATTTTATCTTGCAGGTTGTATACCTCAGCACGCAACGCCTTAGGGACACTCAGTCTATTCCCAGGTTCCAGGCCTACCTGAAAGCACGGGAAAGTTTGGCAGTGACTGTGTTGCTTCATCATTAATTCAGTGTTTCTCCAAACGAGATCTTTCTAATCTGAGCAAAGTTTACCTTCGGTAGTTGAGTGACGTTTGGCACATTAGTTTTCTATAGGATGTATCCATTTAAAAAATTTACCTTGTTTCTGTAAAACAAGTGGCCTGTTTTTAAAAAAGAATTCTATTGTGTCTTGTTAGAGAATTTACATAATATCACAAAATAAAATTCTTGCCAAGACCTGCATCATGGTGCTTTCTCCCTATATTTTTTTCTAGTTTCAGGTTTTGCATTTAAGCCTTGCATCCATTTTGACATGATTTGGTATATGGTGTGAGATTAAGGTCCTATTGGATTCTTCTTCATTTGGTGATCTAGTTTTCCCAGAATTATTTACTGAAGAGCTTATCTTTTCCCATAGCTCATGCTTGGGACCTTGGTAAAAAAGATCAATTAACCATAAAAGCATGGATTTCTTTTGAATACTATGTTCTATCCACTGGTCTATGTGTCTGTTTTTGTTAGTACCATGCAGCTTCGATTACCATATTCTTATAGTACATTTTGAAATCAGGGAGTATGATGCCTTCAGCTTCCTTTTTTAAGCTTATGATTGCTTTTGTTATTCAGGAGTTTTATAATTGCCTATGAGTTTTAGGATCACTTTTTCTATTTTTATGAAGAAGAATATTGAAATTTTGTTAGAGATTGCATTGAATTTCAAGATTGCTTCAGATGCTGGATACTTTAACAATATGAATTCTTCCAATCCATCAATGTAAGATAACTTTTCATTTATTTATAACACTTTCAACTTCCTCCATCAGTGTTCTATAGTTTTCAGTCTACAGATTTTTCATATTATTAAATTTATTTCCTAGTATTCTATTTTTATACATATAACATCATATTTGTCCCATAGGCATATACAATTATTATTAGTCAATTAAAAATAAAATAATTTGTATATGTTGAACATTCTTGAATCCTTGAAATGAATTCCACTTGATCATGTAAATAATCTTTTTTTCTTTTTTTTTTTGAGTCAGGGTCTTGCTGTGTAGTTCAGACTGGTCCTGAACTCATTATTCAGGAGCTCAGGCTGGCCTGGAATACACAGTGATCCTCCTGTCTCAGCCTCCTGAGTGTTGGGATGATAGGCACATGCCACCAAGCCTGGCTTTAAACAATCTTTTTAATGTGCTGTTGGATTTGATTTGTTAGTACTTTGTTAAAGATTTTGTGTTTATGTTAATCAATGATGACACTGGCCTGTAGCTTCTTTTTTGTTGTTGTTGGGTTTCTATCTAGTTTTGGTGTCAAAGTAATGCTGGCCTCATAGAATGCATTTGAAATAATTCCTTTCTCTTCAATTTTCTGGAATAATTTAAGAATAATTCTTATTAGTTTTTTAAATGTTTAGGAGGACTCAGCTATTCTGAGGTTATTTAGTCCTGGGTTTTACTCTGATGGGAGACTTTTTGTTACTAATTCAAACTCATTACTCATTCTTGGGCTGCTCAGATTTTCTGTTCCTCATGATTCAGTCTGGGTTTTGGAACCTCCTGGAGAAGATTTGAGAGGAGGTCCATAGAAGGAACCTAAGAGTCCAAGAGCAAATGTTTTAAGGAGTACTTCATTGAGTAACCAGCAAGGTATCAACAAAGTAACCAGCTCTGTTGGAGAGGAGAGTACATTTGAGAGACATCCAAGCAGGCAGACTAGAAGAGACAGCCTGAGTGCTCCAGGATGGGTTTCTTTTTTGTGGGCCTAGAATTTGAAGTCATCAGCTTGTGACTGATGGGGCTTCTTCCAGTCAACTGCAAGTGTCATCCTCATATCTAGAAGAGGACTTTTTGAACTTATATGGTCCTAGTTGGAGCAGGGATGACAGCCAAAACTCATGGGGGTGCGAAAGGAGGGTGGGGTACCAAAACAGTAATGCAAATGCATGCACATGAGGCCTAATAGGGTTAGGTAGGGTCACCATGGATCAACAAGGTTTTTGAGCTCCCAGGTGTGACTGAGTGGGCTCTAAAGGTGTAAGACTGGTTCCCGACTCACAACCACAGGAGAATGAGTAAGGAAGGAGAGTAGTAAAGAGGCAGAAAAACAATCCTCAAGCACGGAGGTGGGGACCACCTGTTACTTTGAGTCCAGAGGGGATACAAGGAGCCCCAGTCACAGTGAGACAAGTGGGAAGCATCTCCTCCCAACCCCAGGACTTAACTTGACCAGCAGCTGTTGTGCTTCTTCCTCGCTTCCCTTTGCTCTCTCTCACCTCCCCAGTGGACTGGGACAACTTGCTTCAGTATCCTCCCTGGCTATCTAGTGGGATCCTCCCTGGCTACCTAGCTGCCACTCTACTGCACTCCACTCTAACGTGGGTGTAGGCAGACCATGAGTGTGGAGCCCCTACGGACTCCTGCCACTTCAGACACCATTGTTGCCTTTTTGAAGAAGGGAGGGGGCAACTTGGCATGGCTAAGACCATGGAGGGAGGGACCTGGACCCTTATTAACGTACCCAACCCTCACAGAGAATTCTCTGGATTTAGCCCTGCCTCTCTGACACAGGCCGGCTGCTGTTTTATAAGCAGCACTCCCCAGCTATTGCTCAGGTTAGTCTAGGAAAGCTCTCTCCAGTGTACTGATTCCCCTGTGCTGTAGCATAGGCCCTGTTAAAATAAAGACTCATTCTGGTGCACCTGTAAAACTGTTCAGAATTTATTTCTTGGGTGATGTGGACTCCAAAAGCCCTGTAAGTCTACTTGGGAGAAGATGAGTACCACACTACTATCTTGAGTAGGGCAGTAGAATGGTCCTTTCAAATGAAAGAGCAATAAACACTAATAGCTGTTAGCACAGTTGGTTTATTCCTATAAACCAACAACCCTCAGAAGCAAAAGAAATAGGAAGGGAGAAGGGAAGGAAAGTAAAAGATGATTTCAATTTTTGAAGGCAATTTTACTGATTTGCTGACTGACTGGTCACAACACTAAAGCTAAAGGAGATTCAAATGATAATATTCATTCCAAAGAGACCGAAGTTTGTAGCTCAGTCAAATTTTTAAATTCTGCATGAAGTAGAGATTTCGGACCCACATTTAGGGTTCTTGCACCATGGTGATTTTGGAAACTTCTCTGTCCCAAAGAAAACCCAATTTGGAGCTCAATATTTGGTAGTTTATAGGAGGTATCAGAATTTGTAGCTATGTGTTTTTAGTTACAAGATTTGGGATTTGTAGCACAAATATTTTTGTCTCACTTTCTAAAATAGACTCACCAAAATCACAGTTGCCCTCCTCAGTGGTAACAACCATCCAATCTCCCAGTTTCTGCATGAAATTGCAGTGTTCAACACTTGTATATAGCCTACACATGCTCCCATACACTTATACTCATATCTAGGTTACTTATAATACCTAATATGTAAATGTTGTTTAAAGAATTGTTATGTTGTATTGTTTAGGAAATAATGACAAGAAAAATTTTGCACACACTCACTATAGACACGTTTTTCCAAATATTTTTATCTGCAGTTGGTAGAACTTGCAGATGCAGGACAGAGGATGAGTATATATTTTGATACAAGTATATAGTGAGAAGATATTTCATAGGGATATAATAAAAATACTTATGCACTGAAGTGAGAGTTACCTCTTTGTGATGAGGTCATGTGTGGAGCCTTGAATATTTTATAGCCTTGCTATTCCAAGCATGGTCCTTGGACTCATAGCACTGATACCACCTGGGAGTGTTAGAAATGCATGGGCTCAGGTCACACTCTGGACCTCCTGGATCCACACATGGAATTTAATAAGATCTTCAGGTGATTCGTTGGTATGCTAAAAATGTGAGGTATACCACTTTCTAGTGATCTCTGTGTTCCCCCTTTTTGATTAATTTGGTCAAATACTTAGAGAGGAGTTAACTATCTGAACATGAATTACTTTGGGAATTCTCTACAATAATTTATCAAGTGATGTTATCCTCTTTTTTCTCATTTTTCTGCTTTTGGGCTACCAGCACTTTCTGTCTTCAGGCAAAATTATATACTAAAATCAACCTGGTGGACATCCATCTACATAGGTTGTAAGTGGGAGGTTGTCCTTAAGTAAAATTATACAAAGTGCTCCAAAGCTAGGTGTATGATTGTGGCATGTGAGGCTGACAGAGTATTAACATTTATTAAAGAGACCTGAGAAATAACGTTTTCACCACTAGGTGGAAATAGAGTAATTTTGAGTACATTTTTTCAGGGGCATGGACTATGACTGCTGGAGTATTTCATAAACTTAAAAGGATTGAAGAAATCAGTCAATCTAATTCTCATCTCCTTAACTTCATAGATAATAAAACTGCTATCCAGTTGCATTAAGTAAAATTGCATCTGTCTTATAAAATATAATATAATGATACTGGAGGAAGAGTTGCTGGTGATTCTTGATTCTTCAGTCATTTTCATATATAAGAAAAATGTGTTTAATATCTTCCAGCATGGGGGAAGATATACTACCTGTATTACCTATGTGCTGTTATTAAAATGGTTACTAATTCTTGTTACTGGTACTAATTTTAGTTATTAGTTACTAATGTTTGTAAAAATATGCTAAGATAAACCTGTTTTTCATTGTTTTTAATCTTTAATTAATCACGATCCAGTGGGAATTCCCCTCTATTTTTCCAATGAATAAATCTCCATAAAGATATATGAGTGTTTAATTAGATTTTATTTATTTATTTATTTATTGACTTTTGGTTTCGAGACCTCATATTTGGTTCAAATTAAGTAACCCAGAACAGGGGTTTAGTTAGCAGGGTAAAGAGGGAAGCAGAACTTGAAAATGTATATATCTGTATGTATATCTCTATTCATCTATCTATATGGGACTGGAGTAGGTTATTTCTAATGCCCGTAAACTCTTACATTCAGAATCTGTTCCTTTCTTAAAAATAATGGTAATGGAAAAAAATAATGGCAATGGGACACCGATATTACCTATGTGCTCTTATGAAAAAATGACTGGCAGAGTTAATTAATGTTTGTAAAACAGGATAGAATAAAACAGTTGGATGATAATGGTGAGTGTGTGTGTGTGTGTGTGTGTGTGTGTGTGTGTGTGTTCAAATGAGGCATCTGAATAAAAGGCATTCAGTATGTTTCTAGAATGCAATCTCCATAGCCTTCTTTGTTCCACAGGAGACACTAACAGGTATTATGGCGTTAAACCTTTCTAAAAGATGTTTAACCACATTTCTGCTCATCACAGCAGCAACCATGGGTAAAATTTGTTTCAGTAATGCCTCAGTGTTAAAAGCTATTTCTTAAGTACTAGAACCTAGTACTCTAATGTTGCTTTCCTTTTGATGATTCTGTAACATGGCTGATTTTGATGAGCTAAAAATTAGTACCCAGTACTGAATCCTGGACAGTACTGTATCGCAATGTTGATATCAAAAAAGGATATGATATGTTGAAGCAGCATACTAAGAGCTGGAGTCCAAGCATGCAGGAGCTGCCTCCCCGGGGGCTGTCCTCAGCGGCTGGAAGCCAGCACACTCAGCACAGAGCCCAGGATCCACTGAGCTTCCTCAGGATGTCTGCTATGCAGGACAGTCTCAGGTGTGGGATATGCAGGCCCTTACTGGGACAACCACATGGCCAGAGCCACTCAATATATATATGCTATCACAGGGAAGATGGGGGTGATCTGAGTATTAGGGCAGGGACTTATAATAAAAGGGACGCACTGCAGGGGAGGAAATGTCCCATGGCACCCTGGGAGATGGCAAACCAATTTCAGATTTCAGTCGTGTTAAGGATGATACAACGAGTGTCTCGGCACATTCACTGTGGCCTCTGCTCTCAGCTCTATTTCAAGGACAGTAAACAAAAGGCAGTAAGATGTGGCTCTATTTCACAAGGTGCTGTATGAGAAGGACCTGATGGAGATTCTGGTTCTACCACTAGGCAAACTTTCCTTAATTTATCTCATCTGAAAAGCTGGGAAACTCTCCTTAGTGAAAGTGTAGTGGAGATTAGTGTTAATGAGTATGAGCGCCTGGAAACATAGAATCTAACATATAAAAGCTACTCAGTAAACTGCTATCTCCATGAGAACAGACCGGCTGTGTGGCAACTTCCTCATTTAATCCATCTCACAGTCCCTGGGATCACAGAGTAAGATACTGGGAAAAGTATAATGCTTTACACACAAGCACAGAGTGCTATTAGGGCTGGAAGTAAAAGGAAACTCGCTCGAGTCTGAATACACAGGAAGCTGAGAAGAAACCCTTAAGTGCTCAGTCAAGGGGTACTGAGGCTTAGGACACAACACCCCAAAATATGACTGTAGGAAACCAAAAATGCCACCCAAAATATACTGCTTTGGCATATTTAAACTGGTTTTCCCGAGAAACTGCAGGCAAAGGAGGAGTACTGTTTTGTAAAAGGAACTTACATATGTAAAGAAAATCTACACTATTAAAGTGCAGATGTTCCTTGAATTCGGATGGGGTTATCTCTGGATAAATCCACCATAAATTGAAAATCTGGTAATTTAAAAAGGCATGTAATCCACCTAACCTACAGAATATTGTAGCTTAGCCTAGCCTACCTTAAATGTGCTCAGAAATTTGCATTAGCCTGGAGTGGAGCGAATTCATCTACTACAAAGGCAACTGGACAACAAGGTGTGGATTACCTTGTGTAATTTATTAATTACTCTACAGAATGTGAAAAACAGAATGGCTGTGTGAATATGCTTTTATTAACAACTTTCATTCTCTAAGTCTTAATCTGCATAACAAGATAACCTGTATTCACCATACCGTTTCTCCTGGCACCCTCCCATAACTTGTGTCTCCGCTATCCCCAAAAGCCCCAAACCCATTTTCCATAGCCCAGCATGCTCTCTAAACTTCATTTATCTGACTCTACTTGAAGCCTCATGTTTTGGGACCCCTGTGCACATCACCTGATGAGACTGTCTTTCCTTTATTGAGTTTTACATTAATTTAACTCATAGCCAGCCAACAAGAACCTAAAAGGGTAACGGCAAGCAATTACTCACCTCCCTATAAGGGAATATAAAGTAATGTGACATTTTTGAATGTCACTTAAACCGAAACTCCCACGGAATTTTACTTTAGAAACCGATTTCCTGAGTCATCTCCACCTCACCTCGTAGCTTCTGATCACGTCGGCTAGCCTGCTCTGGTCTACACTCACCGGGAAGCCCTAGCGAGGCCTGGGTGACCTGAGGGTGGAGAGCGAGCAGGTTCTTTCAAGAGGGTGTGGGAAGCCAGGGTGGTGGCACAGGCTTGTAATCCTAGCGGGAGGATCATAAATCAAGCTCAGCCGGGGC
>RJWT010010804.1:0-23833 GCA_004365215.1 Cuniculus paca | reverse complement strand
AAATCACCAAACCCTCTCACCCCATAAGCCACCAGCTGGTTTGGAGGTCAGCCTGAGTTGATAGCAATTGAGGTACAAAAAGTACCTGAAGGATTGTATTGTTAGATTGAATTTACAGCCATGGGGTTGACAGTCTGAGCATGTATAGGAAGGATAACAGTATGCAGTATGGTAAATATGGGTTTTTTTTTCTGTCTTGTTTTTAAAGTCTAATAATGTTTTCACTGTTTTGTTTTATTATTAATTTTTTTTTTGCTTTACTCAATATTCTGTTTTGATTGGTTTTATTCTGTTTTGTTTTGGTCTGATTTTGCTATAACTGATGGAATGGAAAACTACTGTGAAGATAATAAGATATACTATAGTAGCCATTGCTGTTTTCCCATTACCCTGCTTTGGTATTCTGTACCAGTTTCACTGCTGTGTTTTGATTGGATTTATTCTGTTTTCTTGGGTTTTACTATCTTTAAAAAAAAAAATTGGTACAACCTGGAAGGATGTGATAGAGAAACACTCTCTAATCTCTTTGGTCCACTACAATATCTCTAACTAAACTTTTTCTGTGTAATTATAACATTTGTGTTTAGTATATTTGGCATAGTTTTAAACATGTTACACGTCTTAATTCAACAAGCCTTCATCCAATAATCTTTATTTTAGAGATGATAAAATGAAGGCCTTGAGGTTTTAATTTGTTCATATTACTATGAAGAATCTAGGTGGGGGAATAGATAAATAAATTGTGGTATACCTAAATAATGGAATGTTATTCATGTTAACAAGAAATGAGCCTTAAAGAAAAATGAAGGTGACTTAAAGACTTATTAGTAAATTTAAAAAACCAGTCTAAAAAAGCAGCAAACTATGTGGTTCCAAAAATATGACATTTTAAAAAGGCAAACTGTTTGTTCTTTCCTTTAATGCAGTATTTGGAAATGACAGACATGTTTTGGTTAAGAACAATAGGTTTAAAAAAGGTTAAAAAAACAATAGGTAATAATCAGTCTGTCAGTTAGCTTTTGTCATGTGACATACCCCTCCTAATTTAGTGGCTTAAAACTAACCACTTTTCTATAACTCATAATTAATTCTTTGGGACAGATAGGCAGATCTTCTGGTCTAGGCCAGCTCGCTTAGGTGATTTTGGTCAGTTGGTGGCCTTATTCGCATACATGGTGGTTGGCAGTCAGGCAGAACTGAAGTTTTCTGTGCACAGCTTCTTATCATCCAGCAGGGTAGCTGAGGTCCAATTTATGTGTAGTCTTAAGGTTTTTAAAGCAGCAAGAAGGTAGGCCTCAGGGACCAAGTGCTTTTGGGTCTCTGTGTTAGGGTTTTCTGATGCAATAGAGAAGCAGAAAGAGAGAAAAAGGACACCTTTATTGAGGACATGGAGAGGAGTACACAACTCATGGGGTTGGGCTTTTTCCTCTGCTGGATACAGAGGAGACTGAGGGTTATGTGACCTCTGACCACAAGCGGTGCTTGGGGTGGGCACTGATGACGCTGGAAGAACTGATTGAGAATTCTCTGTGTGCAGGAAAGGAAAGAGAAAGTTGTAATCAGGTCTGAAGGGGAAGGAGGAGGAAGTGGTCATCAGGGTAAGTGTCCTTTTTGTTTTGGCCTTCTGCCATGTTAGACCATTGCCATAATGTCCAGTAATTTATACTAGGGCAGAAACCTTTCACTGTGCTTACATCAGACTTGTCAGTGTCTCCTTAGCTAAGTCAAGCTCCATAGCCAAGTCCAGATGCAAGCTGATGAAAAAACAGATTCTGTTTCTTGATGGGAAGAACTATGAAATTATACTGCCAAGGAGGGTAGAAAAATCCTTTTGGCAATTCCCCACACTGTTAATCTCATCTATTGTAGTGTCAGGAGGTCCCTGATGCTGTGCAAGGGATTTTCTACTGTTTTTCATGTTAACTGTCACATTTTCTATTTCGTAAGCCATTTTTATTCTTAGAGTGCACTTTCATGAGCATGAATCAAGAATGCTTCCAGAAAGGACTTTTATTTAATTGAGGTCAAATCTCACATTTTGAGTATTTTTAAGAAGGAGTGACTTTATTTAAAATTGCATTTATGGATTTAGAAAGTAAAGATACAAATAATACATGTTTAGCTCAGAGAAGGGCGAGGAAAAGCGAGACAGAGAGAGACAGAGACAGAGAGAGAGAAAGAAAGAGGAAAAGAAGAGAGAATGAGAATGAATATGAGTGTCAGTACAGAATAGAGGTTAAAAGCATGAACTTTCAAGTTAGATCATTTGAGTTAGAATTCCAGCTCTTCTACTCTCTCACTGGTTTGAGTAAGTTACAGAATCTCTTTGTTCCCAAGTGTCATAGTTACTTTTTTTTGTTGCTGAGACAAAATACCTGAAACCAAAAGTTAAAGGAGGAAAGGTTTACTTGGTTCACAGTTTGTAGAAGTTTTAGTCCATAGTCAGCTGGCTCCAAGGCAGGTGGATGGCAGATAGGCATCACAGAGGAGAAACAGTTCATGGTATGCAGAAGATAGCCAAAGCAGGAAGCAAGAAAGTCCAAACAACATTAGCAGCTTTTTTTCTGCCCCTTTTATATTCTATCTAGGCTACCAAGCTTAGGGTGGGTACCAAACCAATCAGTGGATTAATTTAGTAACACACACCCTTAATCCCAGCATCACACACTCTAGATCCAGGCACCTCTGTAAAAACCCCACCTACCCACGTGAGCCTTTGGGGGACATCTAGACCCAAGCCATGGCAATGAGTTTCTGCATTTATCAAGTAGGGATAATATTTAGTCACAGCTGGTTAGAGGATGTATAAAGAGCTTAGAACAGTCCATATAGTTCAAGGGAAATATTGTATATATTTTAACTTTTATTTGTATTTATGCATCTAACTTCTTGGCTCCCTAGTTGTCCAGCTTTGAGACAAATCTTCCCCCTTTAAAGCCTGGATGTAGAGCCTGTGCATGCTTTCTTCTGAACACTGCTAGTACTGTCATTTACCAGGTTTACCTCCCCAAGTCATGTCTGGACTACAAAGAAATTGTTGCACGTTCCACCAATCCATCTTGTTCATTGCTTATCATCTTTGTCTACTGCTAGTATTACAAGAGTCTGAAATATTGCTTCATCCTCTACCAGGGAGCTTATCAGGGTTTAGTATTTCATAAAACACACTGAAGACTTTGAGATAGCAAAACCACAAAGTGTTTACTTGTTGTTCCTCAGGCCACTGCAGTTTGACTTGTTTCCTTTGCCTCAATTTTCAAGTGTATACATAAGTAGAGAAAAAAAATATAATGAATTGCATTGTCCCACCAGTCAGTCTAAAAGATTTGTCGACATGTTTGTCAATCACATTTCATTTATTTTATCCCTTTTCTGGAGTATTAGCAAATCCAAGACATCACGTTAGTTCATATATAGGTGTTTGACTATGCATCTGTTATAGTCAGGGCTTGCAAGGGAAACAATTTAATACAGGACACATAATTCATAGGATTATTTTATAATCACCCAAAAGAGTGCAAGAAATCTGTCCATACACTAGAGCTAGACTCAAAGAATCTAGCTGAGGACCTAGATCCCATGGCAATGTCCTGCATGAGTCTGACTGAAGACCTGGAGCACATGGCAATGTCTCATGCAAATGTGTATCAAGGATCTGCGCTGGGAAGGCCCAAAAGGCAGTGGTGGAAGCTAGAAAGTCTGCACTGGCAGGATGAAGGATCTGTGCCATCAGGCTGAGGGATCTGCTGCTCAAGGTAAGGACCAGAGCTCTCCCAGAGAGAACCACAGCCATCCTCAGAGACAGTGAGTTCCTGAGCTCCTCCAATGATAGGAACTGCTAAGTTCATATCCAGAAAACCAATGTGACAAGTTTCTCCAAGAGAATCAACAGCATACCATCTTCCCCTCCAGTTCTCCTTTTTATGCTGTTGGCAACAGTTCTCAGGTGGGCCTTCCACACCCAGCACCAGCTAATTGATAAGTATTTCTAAGTTTATGTATTTTTTTTAACACCATGGTATTTTCACACTCAATAAAGTGTCATGATATCATGTAATATACAGTTCATATTTAGATTTCCCTTCTTAAAAATGTGTTTACAGTTGTGGGCCAAATCAAGACCATGCAAGGACATGTGAATAGAATTTCTCCCCCTCCTTCAATAGCTTCTTTCACTCTTCCTCACCTCTTCCTTTGAAACACAACTTGTGCACTTATTTATAAACTTTCATATAGGAAAAGGAAAGGGGAGCACCCACAGTCAAACACTAGATGTTTTAATTCTGGAGTTGTATGAATTACTGTTAATTTGTGGCTGTAATTTAATACCCCTCCCACCTTCATTCTTTCTAGAAATTGGGGAGCTACAGAGAAAGGAAGCACGTTTTCACAAGAACATTTGTAGTACACATTCAAAAAGTGACAAGCAAACTTTGTGAAAATGGGGAGTGATGACAAATAGGATGAACTATGTGTTTGAAAGGAGATTCAATTATAGCTTTTGAAAACAGACATGACAGTAAAGAAGGTTAACTATGCATCTGAAAGGAAATTCAGACACTGTTTATAATTGAAATAATTCACCATATTCCCATGGTTTATAAATTTAGAATAAGGGATATAAAACCCTTTTGATTATGGTTGTGCTTAATTTTCTCATCATTCTTCCCTCAGTACAAGATCAAGTCTTCACATTTATGTCTGTGTAATTGCATGGTATAATTATAGTGAAGGAAAACTTCTGGGAGGTTGTGGTAATTTGACTGTTTTTCCCGCATTGATCATGACCACCCCATTCTACCTTCCAGCTAAATGCTTTAGCCAGTGTGTTTTTAAGGTAAATAGCCTAATTACTGCTCATTAGTGGTTTCTCAGAATAAAATCAAAATTTCTTGGCTTATAAAGCCTTGAATGGCTCATCTCCTGTCTATGTGTGTGGCTTTATTTGGACTGTTTGCTTTTTATCCTGTTGCTTCAGGTGGAATAATCTTATCTCAGTTGTCATAGAATGTCACCTCCCTGTCCTATGCTTGATTAGAATACCCTTCCCCATATCCCATCCTCCATATACATTAGGTGGCTTCTTTGTTACAGAACTATGTTCCTTTAGTTCCAAGCACTTATTCAAGTTTGTGATCATTAATTTATTAATATGATTATTTGGTTAGGTCTGTGTATTGCATTCAGTTTGTACATCATACAATATGTGCAAATGGTGGCCCTTGTGTTAGAGCATGGTCCAGAAAGTGAAAACAATGTCTATACACCTTGGTAGAGGTAGAAAAAGTGTGCCATCTTTCCTCACACCTCATAAGGGTCACAGTCAACACTTCTATGACAATGCTTAACAAGAGAAAAACAGCAGGTTTATTTAATCAAAGTTTACATGACATGGGAGCTTTCAGAGTAAAGACCCAGAGACGTAGGGAAAACTGTCCATTTTTATTCTTAGATGAAGAGTGGAAGCTTGAGTAGAAATGTGATGGGCCAAAAAAGATATGATCTGACGTGGGAGACTGAATGGGGGAACTCAGTAAGGGTTGTCTTTTCAGAACTTCTGACGTTTTTGGGTAGCATTCCTTCCTCTTGGGCATGGAACAGGCTGCTTCTACAATGAGGGTCTTAAAATCTTTCAGGGTTAGTCAGAGCATTCTTTTATGGTTAATTCCTCCACAGAAAGTTAGGGAAAGATTAGAGTAATGTGTTTAGGCTTTATGAATTGGTTTTGGGAAAAGGGATCCTAGTTTCAATGATCAACTTTGGGGAGAAGAATTCTGGTTTCTTTGCTTGAGTGAGGATGAGGAACAGGAGACAGGAGAGCAAGAAAAGATTAGAGAGAAAGTTTCCTTCTGAGGCTCTTCTGATATCCTTCAGTTCAAAGTATTCAAAGTGCCAAAGTACCATACCTTTGGTTATCCTTTTCTGAGCCACTTTATAGCTTACACACAGTAAACAAAATGTACTTATTGACTGTATAAGCAAACAACTATCACAGGTAGTTCTTTTTCAGGTTCATTTATTCAGCTTTAAAAATTAAAGTCCCTAAGGTTTTTCTGACTCATTTGTACATATAATTCATTCTAATTTGTATTAGTTATAGTCTATAAAGGTACTATGAAAGCTGATTAGTGAATATGGAGCCATTGCTCCTAGAGAAAATACAGGGCTAGGTTTCCGATGGCCTCTGGTCACAAGACTTTTGTCAGTTAATCAGAAATAACCTTCTGTGTTTTCTGTTTGAAGATGCTTTATTTAATATCCTTGTAGGGTTATTAACATGGAGCATCAACATGTTGGGTTATTATCATGGCCAACAGCACTATAACTCATGCTTAATGGGAGTTTATCTTTCATACATATTTTCTTCCACAGGCATATCACAGATGCCTTCACTACACTACATGTGAGAGTGTTTTTTTTTTTTATTTTAAAGGGAATAGTGGCAAAAACAAGACTGTAGGAAATCCACCATAGTTACTATATTGCATATTGTTATCATCTAAATAGATGCTCAGACTACTGGCTTTAGGTTTGCAAAGTCAATCAAACAATACAAGCATTAAATTCTTTCTCAACTTCAATTGCTATCATCTCAGTCTGAATTCTTTCTGATTAGCTGGTTGCTTAAGGGAGAGGGGGAGGGTGGAATCTTCTCTCTCTCCCTGCCTGTGCACTGGCTAGCCTGACTGCTGCTGGCATATGGGAGGATGCTGCTGTTTCCTGGGTCCCTCCTGGCCTGTGGGAGTGGTTTTAAGCAGTGAAATCACTAACCAAGACAAAGCCCACTGTCTTGGTTACTTTTCTCTCATTGCCGAGACAAAAATATTTCACTCCCAAAATCAAGGAAGGAAAGGTTTATTTATCTTACAGTTCAATGAGGTTTCAGTCCATACTCAGCTGGCTCCAAGGCAGGGTGGTGTGGCTAAGGGGCAATGGTCATGGCCCCCATGGCAGATACCAAAAGTGGCAAGAGCAAAAGAGCAAAAAGGAGAGGAGCACTGAGAGAAGATTGTTTCTATCCTTTATATTGTATGTAGACCACAGCCACTTGGGTGTAGCACTCACACCCATAATCCTGGCATTGGACCATGAGTCATTCACAAACTCTAGAAGCCCACCTCCATGACTGCATGATGCTTTGGGGGGACATCCAGACTCAAGCCATAACATTCAGCCCCTTGACCCCCTAAGACTCATGCACATCCTTTATGCAAAAGATGTTTAATCCATTTCCAAGAGTTGCCAAAGTCCTAACAGTTTCAGTGTTGCTGAAGGTCCCAAGTCTAAAGTCTCTGAGACTTAAGGCAAACTCTTCGCTGTGAGCCCCTGTACAAATGAAAAGATGGTTAAACACTGTCAACATTCAATGGTACAAGATAAAAATTTCCATTCCAAAAGGTACAAACAGGAGGATACAAAGGATTAGGACCAAAACAAGTCCAAAATTCAGCAGGGCAAACATTATGTCCTGTAGTTCCATGTGGAACATCTGAAGCAGTCTGTGGCAAATTGTGAGCTTCAAAAGGATGGGTGGCTCCATCCCTATGGCACTTCTCATGGTTGTAGCTTTCACAGATTCTCTCTTGGGCTGATTTTGCTCCTTCCTTGTGGGTTTCCTTAGATTATCTATGCTCCTGGTTTTTCCAAACTTCTGGGCTCTCCATTGCACCCTTAGTTTCACAGTCATGATTTCACACACTTCCCTTTCAGGGTCACACTGCCTGGCCTCCCAGGCCTTCTGAAAATGGAGTGGAAGCCTTTTTAACCTCAGAACTCTTGCATTCTGTATGCACCTAAACCCAGTGCCATGTGAATGACGCTGAGGTCTGCTGTTGAAGAAATAGCCAGGCTTTCCTCTCTCTTGGTTGTGGGGGTCAAGTGCCTGGATTGCTGAGCACTCTGAACCTGTTTGTGAGGAACAGATTCTCTATGCTGCTATCATTCTGGAACCTGGTGTGGCCACTGCCATTTTGGAACCTTGTGTGGCCTCTGCCACCATTCTGGAACATGGCATTCTGCATCTTTGTCTTCAAAGCAAAATCTTTCACTTTTGCAGTTTTGAGGGTGTAAAGGGTGGATGAACGCTGCCATTTCCCTTGATGCCCCTGGGCCATCTTTTCTATTCTGTTCTTTCTCAGCAATTGAGACCTCAGCTCTGTCTTTGCAGTTCAAAGCTTTACTGGAGCTTCCTTTCTGGCCAAACTCACAACATTTTAAATCATCCTGCTGGGCTCTGTGCTTTTGATTAGCAACATAAATCTGGCTAAAAGCTCCCAACAGTAGCCATGCCACCACCTAAACATTTGACTGCCTTGAAATTTCTTCTGCCAGATTAATTAGTCCACCATCCTTAATCTCAGTTTCAGGCAAAATCTCTCAACACAGGCAAAATGCAGTCAAACTTTCTGCCAAGCCATAACACACATTGTCTAGAGTCCAATAACAATGCAGTCCTTCTTCCCAGGAGAAACCTCCCAAGCCTGGTCTTTACTGGTTTTCTGGTCTTCTGAGCTCTGACCAGAATCTCCCATACAGAACAGCCTAAGCTGTTGCAGCTCTACTCTTTCAGGTGACGTCTCCACCTTCCCAAACTCTTCTCACAAGCCATTCCCAAAGGCTTTTGAACCACATAGTCATGTATAGTCTTGGCAATGACTCCACTCCTCTGATACCAAATTCTGTGTTGGTTACTTTTGTCTTGTTGCTGAGACAAAATACCTGATACCCAAAATTAGGGAAGGAAAGGTTTATTTAGCTCACAGTACATGAAGGTTTCAGCCCATAATCAGATGGCAAGAATGGCACATGGCAGAGGGCAACAGTTCATGGTGGCAAAAAACAGCAAAAGCAACAAAAGCAAAAAGGGAAGAGCACAAAGAGAAGACTCCTTCTGTTCCTTATATTGTATGCAGGCCACACCCACTTGGGTGTAGGCCTCACACCCATAATCCCAGCATTGGACCATAACTCATTCACAAACTCTAGAAGCCCATCTCTATGACTGCATGAGGCTTTGGCGGGACATCCAGACTCAAACCATGACACTCACTGAAGCAGGAAAATGTGGAGAAACATGACACGAAATAAAATGGGGAAATGACATTTGTGTGCTGTGTTGGAGCTGAACTAAGGCAAAATGTCACTTCCTTTGACCTCTCCTAGAAATATGAATGTGGGAGAACTCAAATTTTCACCACTCTGCATATATCTGAGAATGACTGCAAAAGTACTATGGGATTTTGGGATTACAGTAAATTGTCACAAATAGGTGAATCTTCAAATATTGAATCACAAATAATGAATATTGATTTTACATGTATATATCATAAAAACATGCTAAATATATTTTTCATACTTTTATTAGATGTAAATATATAACATTGTTAATATATTTTACTTAGCATTGCACTACTTGCTGATATATTGCATCCATGTGAAAAGTTTTCTTTTAAAAATATATTTCATTTCTGAACTGGGTTCAAGATAAAACCAAGGAGCCAGAGATGGTACCAGTTAGAATTTAAGAGCTTTTATTAGCCAGCTGGCAACTGGACAGCAGGACCCATGCAGGGAACCACTGTGCAGTGCTGAGTGAAGGGAGAACTAGGTATTTATGTAGTATAACCATACCCCCGATGACAATGGTTACAATTAAACATGCATCTATGACGTCCTGATTGCCATCCCTGTTGACAATGGTTGTAATTACACATACATCTATAACATCTTGGTTGCCATCCCATTGACAATGGTTACATTACACATACATCTATAACATCCTGGTTGGCATACCTGCTGGGGCACGGTGCACTGAACAGGCCTGAGAATACGGAACTAAGTTACATTCTCAAGGGGGGTAGCTTCACAAGCAAGGGAGTGGGGAGGTACAGACAGGGTTCAGTAGTTTTTCTATTATGTTAGTGTACAACAATTTCTTTTTTTCTCTTTTCGGTGCTGGTGATCTAATCCAGGACCTTGTGCAAGCTAGATGCATGCTTCTACTATTAAGCTGCAACCCCCAAGCCTCCTAAAAAATGTATTTCAAATGGTTTTCCCAGGCCAAAGTTCCATGTATTCTTGGATATAAGGATTCCATGGGACATCAGTTTGGGAAGTGCTGAAATCAGGAAATGCTCTATGTTTGTGGCATCTGAAAAGAAGGCAGTATCTCAGATTCTCACAATTATGCTTTGAAAGAGAACAGGGTCACTCATGCCAAAAGAGAGTAAAGTCTGTGTCCCTTTTACCATTGTATATTTTACCCATCTTCCATTACTTTGCTTTTCTAAGCTCTCAGCCCCTTTTATATCTCATTGAATGGTGCACAGTTTGATCTTTTTGATGTGAATTTTTACCTATTCATGAGGGAGGGTATGACGTATTAGTTTTATAAATATCACTAAGCAAAATTAGAGTTCTACCAAGTTGGCAAAAATAATTTTCATTGCAAAACATGGTCTGTAAAAGTTTAGGAAACACCTTGGTTTAGTCTGCCTCAGGATTAACTTGTTAGATTGCACATAGCTAGGGGTCTTGTTCTGGGCCTCCACTTCATCCCCTCTCTCTCTAGGCATTTAACAAGACCTTAATTTGACGAGAAGGTATGAGTTGTTCTTAGTTCAAATAAATTTAACAGGTGGCTCTTTTGGAGATGTCAACTATTTTTAAACTGTCAATGCTACAATATAAACAAAGATACATACATTGTTAATCCTGTAAGTAATTTCTGGTCCCTGGAAAACAGAGCTCAGGGAAACTTGTTGTGGTGACATGTTATGCACCTGAGACCACTCAAGACTCAGCTATAGCTGGAGCTATTCACAGCCTGGGATTCAAATGATCTCATTTTCTGAGTTCTAAGCATCACAGAACTACATCTGATATGTGAAAACATTATTTGATAAAGTAAAAAAAATCATTTGATAATCTGTGCAGTATAATTTCAACTGCATACAGCCCCTAAAAGTGGACATGTGTAATTTTTGCCTTTTAAAATTTATATTCCTTTCTTACTCTCATGAGTTTTCCTCTTTCAAGTTGGAAGGGAAAACTACTCTAGTTGCAAATATCTTCATTGTATGGTTTTTGAAATGTGATTTCTTGAATCGCATTACAATTATTAAAGAACTAAAACCCAACAGATAATGTGAGTTAGCAATGGTGTTGTCCTGATTTTGTTGTTATATACAAGATGTGACCCAAAAAATACAGTATGTATTTAAATTTTAAAAATTTATCACAGTGAAAGACACATTGCCGCTAATCCCCCTTAAAATACTCCCCCTTGCTTAGAGCACACTTATTCCATCATTCTTACCACTTCTGAAGCAGTTCTGGAAGTCCTCTTTCATGAGTCTTTTCATTTGTGCTGTTATGAGCAAATTTAAAACACTTACTTTTCATGGTCATGTTGACTTTGGGGAAGAGCAGAAGTTGCACAGAGCCAGATCCAGTGAATAATGTGGATGAACACCCACCATAATATTTTTTACAAGCCTGCCTATTGGATGGCACTCAGCAGCAGCATTCACTGTACTTTTTCTTTTACTACACCTTTAAAGACACTCTTAAAATAAGACTTCTGGAACTGCTCCAGAAAGTGACAAGAATGATGGGGCATGTGCTTGAAGCTAGGGGTTGTATTCTAAGAGAAAATTAATGGCAATGCATCTATTCCTGTAATAATTTTTTTTTAAAAATTAAAGATTCACAGTATTTTTCAATTTCTCCTTGTATTTATACACAAAATTCAGATAGGATGAAAAACAAATTGTAGATGAAAAAATTTAGACGAAATGATAGTGAAAAATCTTCCTGGAAGAACCTATAGCATATGATCAAAATTTCAGTTAGAAGCCTTCATTCATGGCCTTATCTCTTTAAGTGAGAATGAAAGTAAATGCATCATCAGAGGTAGAGCTAAAGTCAAACAACAAAGAACCCTATAAAGAGAGCTTATAAAGCAGTCTGGAAAATCAGTGTTGTAGAAGAAAGTTGGCCAGAAAAATGGCTGTCTTGCAAACAATTTGGAGTCCTCAGAAAGGGAAGACTTGAGATTTGCTTTGGAACTCTGCACTAGACTTTGGTTTCTTCCCCGTCATCTCTTCTGGTATAATGGATGCAACATGCAGTTCAGGAAAGGACAGCGACAGATGTCAATAGATCTAGGAAATGTTTGTGCTACTAAATAATAAACTGCAAAATAAATATAATGCTGATCTGTAACTCTGTCCTATCAAATTGGCAAAAATGGAAAAGGGGAATTAGAAAAGAATAAAGATAGGTCATGTATGTGTACTAACTCCCCATGATGAATATAATCATTATGTACTACAAACATGCAGTAATAAAAAAAAAAACTCACCATGAGAAAAGAAAAAGGAGAATATCCGACTGGGCAAGAGTTTAGGAAAATGAACATTTATGTGGAAGTGTAAATTGATTCAGCTATTCTGAAGGACAGTTTAACCCCCTTTAACATGGATCTCTTTTATTCCATCAATTCCACTTCCAAAATTGTATTTTAAGGAAATTAGGGATAAGTGTAAAGTAAGATGAATGCATTATATGGTAAATATAATAGGGGAACATAGATGATTGCTCATTTAACTTACCCATTGTTTTGTCATTTATCCTTATCATTTATCACCCAAGACACTGTACTAAGTAAATGTAATATCCCACCTGTGATATTCGTAGTTTTAAAAATTTCAGCACATAAGGTGTATTAGTCAGCTCTTTGTTGGTGTGACCAAAGTAGCTGAGACCAACAGTTGAAAAGAGGAAAGTTTCACTGGGCTCATGGTTTCAGAGGTCATGATGTTTCCAGTGTAGAAACATCATGGTGGAAGGGTGTGGTAGAACAAAGCTGCTCAATTCATGATAGTTGGAAACTGCACAGGAAAGAGTAGCAGCAGAGATACCCTCCAAAGCCATGCCCCAGTAACCTGCCTCCTTCAACCGAGCCCCATCTTTTGACAGTACATTTGGCTGTGAATGTCAGTGGATTAATTTGCTGATGAGTATAGTGTCTCCATGATCCAGTCATCTCTCTAGCAGTCTATCCAATGAAGTTGACAATGATGATTAACTGGTACATACCAGTTATGTAATTTTTCAAAGGTCACACAGTTAAAAGCTAACAATGTTCAAATGAAATCTCAGTCTTACCATTATAATGCCTTCTATCAACTGAAGAAATATATTTAATAACAGTAGGAAATGTTTATAATATACTGCTATGTGAAAAAGTCAGGCCATATTCAGTTTTTCTAATCGATACAGGTGTATTCAGATTTTTGGTTTTTCTGATATTTTTGTTGTTACATTTTCTAAGAATTAGTCCATTTCATTTATCATTTTCAGAATTAGTTGGCATAAAATTGTTAATAATATCCCCTTATATTTGAATGTTTCTAGAAACTTCAGTTGATATTATTCTTATTTATATTTTTATTTTAAAAACAAAAAATAAAAACAATGATACAGAATTTCAAAACAAAATAATAGGAGATTAACACTGGTTAATATATTGCATATTGTTATCTTCAAAGTAGTTGTTCATATTACGAGATATAGGCATGAAAAAAATGATCAACCAATCAAACCATGAAAGCACAAACTGTTCTTTTTATGAACTAACAGAGATTAGTGGTATAGTTATCAATCTTGTATATATATATGAATATATATGTATATATATACACATGTAATCTTTTCTCTTCAATGTTATTTTTAAATTTTTGTCTGTCTTGTCATTTTTCTTGGTCTTGAAGGGAGTTGGTTAATTTTATTAGCCTTTCAAAGAACCACTTTTTTCATATTTGTGTTTTATTTAATTACTTTTTTTAAAATTTTTTTATTTTTTTTTTGCGGTACCGGGGATTGAACTCACGACCTTGCGCTTGCCAGGCAGGCACTTAGGCCGCTGAGCTAGATCCCTGGCCCTTTAATTACTTTTTGATTCATCTTTATTACTTTCTGTTTTCTATTTTCTTTCTTTTTTTAATTTGATAGCCTTTTCTCATTCTAACTCCTTAGACTGGGGGCTGTGAATACTGATATTTAGTTTTTGTCTCTTCGTTTCCTAATATGTATAAGACCACAAATGTCCTTCTAGGTGTGGCTTTTGTTCTTCATCTGCAAAAGTGGATAGGTAATTTTAAAAACACTATTGTAATTACAAATATTTTTCACTTTTATCATTGTCTTTGACTTATTGATAATTTCCAAACATATGAGAATTTTAAAGTTATTTTTGGTATTGATTACTGCCTAATTGCACTGTCATTAGTCAAGAAATGATCTGTATTATTTAAATTCTTTGAAATTTGTTGAAATTTGATTTTTGGCTCAAATTTTGGACAATTTAGTAAGTGTTTTAATGGTATGTGAAAAGTGTATATTTGGTACCAGCTGATTGCAGGCACACTGTTTTGTATCTGTCCCTCTGGTAGTTTTCAGTTCTTGTTCAAATCTATGTCCTTACAGAGATTTTGTTTGCATTTTTATCAGTTAATCAGAGACTATGTTAAAATGTCCAACCACGATATGGAGTTCTATATTACTTATTTCTGTCAGTTTTTTTCTTTCAGTATTTTGAAGTCATGTTCTTAGGTTCACACAAATTCAGAATTATTGTTTTCCCTTCAAATTTACTCTTCCATCTTATGAAATCTCTGCCTTTATTTTTAGTAATTCTTCTTGTCTTAAAGCCTGCTTTGACTTATAGTGAAGCACTTATAGTGCTTTCTTTTGGTTAGTGTTTGCATGGCCTATGTGTTTTTCCCATCCTTTTATTCTCAACCTTATTTGTTTGTGGTGTATCTTCCATGTACCTGAGTTGGTTATTTTTTAGTTTTTGTAGTAATGGGGATTGGACTCAGGGCCTCACACATGCCAGGCAAGTGCTAAGCTACATCCCCAATCCTTTGTATTTTGTTTTAAAACAGGGTCTTGCTAGATTGCCCAAACTGGCTTCAGCCTTCTTTAGTACCTGGGATTACAGGACAATATTACCATGTCCAGAATACCTTAAGTCTTCACGGTTAACCAATGATGAACCAAACCCTAGTTTTGTAATGTTTGTTTATATCTGTGATATCAAATTCTCATTATGGCTTAGTTCAAATCCCCAGTGGTATGTTATGTGGAGCTGAGAAGAGATGGATTACAGGTGTGTGCTACCACATTCAGTTGAGTTGTTTAGAATTTTTGTAGGATCTTGGTTTAGTTTATTTTTCATTTCTTTACCGTGTGTTTTCTAAAAAGCATGTTCATTGCTTACATTTATTAAAATTATGACATATAAAAATAAATTAACACATATAAAGGAATTAAATTATATTATAAACTAGGATACTAATAGTAACATTCACTTGTAATTAAGATATCTTTATAACAATAGTAAAAGATATGCAAACCAAACATCATCCCTAATTCCCTCATCTAAATTTATCTTTAAAAAATTTTCAGTCTATATCTTTATTCCATATATAGATATGATAGTATACACGTTAGATGACTGTTTGTAGCATTGAATTTTAATGATATGCTTTGGAAACTAGCACTTACATTTTTTTCTAAGACCATGTTTATAATTTTAATCCAATTTCTTATCATTTTTATCTAGACTTCTTGTCCTATCCAAAAGGGTTATAGCTAAAATGTCACAAAAATAGTCAACAATATTAACATCACTAGAAGGTGTAGATAGTGCTTTTATATCAATATTTTTCTTTCCAATTAAAAGGGATATAAGTAGAATTCTGCTTCAGAATATTACATTTGACTTTGCCTGCCTTTAAAAGCTTCCTTTCATCTGGAAAAGATTAGCTTCTGCTCTTCTTTATTTGAAATCCATTTACCAAACTCTAGATGTAGTTCCCTTCCTAAGAACAATGCCCATGTGTCATTAGTGGTGATGGTATTGATTTCTAATAATACTAGACTCTGATGACTTAAAATCCTTTGATGATGTCTCTATTACCACTGACAAACTTTTGGAAAAGACAAATTATTAGATTCACATTCATATTATTATACGTACAAGCATCTTAATCAAATTCATGACACTATAAAAGGGAGCCAAATTTTAACTGAAGATTGTCCATAAAAATGGGAGAACTTCAAGATTCTTGGTAGCTAGATATAATGTTAATTAGATGAAAATAGGAAATAAAAATGAGTATTTTCTTGAAAATAAAAACTTCTAGAACTTAGTGCAGTGGAAGGCAGTGTTCTCTGAAAATAGTTCTACTTATTTTTGGCACATTTGAAATATCAGTTATATTACTATGCCTGATATACACTCCTTCGAAAATATGGTGACTGTAGGTGATGCAGTGAACTTTTTAAATGAAATGTTCTACTAAAGAACCCATGTAAAATTCCAACTGTAGAAGTGTACTTGGAGGTTATAGAACCCTGGCCTCTCATTTTCTTTTTTTCTTTTCTTCTTCTTTTTACTTTTTTATTTTTTATTTTTATTTTGAAAAGAATACAACCAAACAAAATAAAACAGAGAAGAGTCAATCACAACAAAACAATGAACATGGTACATGACTTCTAAACAGGGTAAAAAGTAATCAATAATGGCTACCATAATGCCTCTTGTTATCTGCAATATACCTGCCCATACCATCAGGGATAAGTAAAATCAAACAAAATACAACAAAATAAAACAGTAAAAAAAACAAAAACAAAAACAAAAACAAAAACAAAACAAAACAGCAGAGCAGAACAATGTAAGCAATAGAGAAGTTCAAGATACTAGTAAAACAGCAGTGGTTACCATAATGTTTATCTTCAGAACAGTTGCCTATGCTTTTAGACATATTACAATCAAACAACACAGAATGGAGTAAAATCAATCAAAACAAAACAATAAAAGCAATACAGGGTTTCTAAACAGATAATTCGACATCCTCGATGGCTGCAATTATATATTTTGTTATCTTTAAAGTAGCTGTCTATGCCATCAAGTATAATAAAATCAAACAAATCAGAATAAAATGAAACTAACCAGAACAATGAAGACAATATGAGTTTCAAATCATGATAATAGATTAACAGTTAGCCTCTCATTTTCTACATGAGATTCAAGAAATTATTTTAGGCATTAAGCTTGGAAAGTTCATGAAAACTCCTAGAACAGCAGTTGGCCTAGAATAAATGACCTATGAATACTTACTTCTTTTTTCCATTTCCTAGAACACAGATAACTAGTTTTTTCACTTTTGAGATGAACTCACCATAATTTGTTGTTGTGTTAATCATCTAATCTGTGATAGAAAGCAACCCCAACTCTCAGAGACTAATAATAACAAAGATTTCTTTTCTTTTCTTTTCTTTTCTTTTCTTTTCTTTTCTTTTCTTTTCTTTTCTTTCTTCCTATCTTTTTTTTTGTCTTTTTGTGACTTTGAACTCATTTTGTACCCCAGGCAGGCCTTGACCTTGTGGTGATCCTCCTGCCTCAGCCCCCTAGTGCTAGGATTATAGGCATGCTCCTCCATGCCTGGCTACCACAAAGATTTCTTTGTCTTGTGGTATACCTTCTGTGGATGGGCTGAAGCTCTCTTATTGCTGCAGATTACCTCCTGCTGCTGCAGGCCGTGGTTCATATGGGTCTTTTGCCATGAGTCTTCCTTTTGGAATGAAAGTTGAAGGAGAAACTGATAGGACACATTGTTCTTCTTTTGGTGGGCGAAAGTACCAGGAATCGAACTCAGGACCTTGCACTTGCCAGGTAGCCACTGCACCACTGAGCTATATCTTTAGCCCTAGGACACACTGTTCTTTATAGTTGTTTTTGTTTTTGAGACAGGGTTTCACTATGTAGTTTAGGCTGGCCTGGACTCACTATATAGCCCAGGCTGACCTCAAACTCACAGAGGTCCTCCTGCCTCAGTCTCTGAGTGCTGGGATCACAAGTGTGTACCATCATACTTAGCCACACTGTTTTTGAGAAATAAATTAAAAACAAAAACAGACCTCTTAAATAAGTTTCTACTGGGAGTGAGCATGCTGCCATTTCTACCCAAATCAAGTCTGTGGTGGAATCTGAAGAGTCAGAGAGGTTCTCAATCTGCAGGAGTCCAGGCTAATGATGATGATGAAAGCAGAGAGTGAAGCAAATAGTTGGCAATGATGTAAATGACCACACAATTGACAAATATTTTAAGTTCATTTTCAGGCCTGTAGAAATATTGTTCTGTTGGGAGCCATTGAAGCTGGAAATTGATCACATGTGCAGGGCTGCAGCATGGCCAGGACATGACCCTACCAAAGACAAAGAGTGACCATGGCAAGCCAAGTGAAGAAGTTGCTACACCCCAGAAAAACACAAAGGTGCTAGACAATCCAAGCAATGGGTTGCTAGGCAGCAGGGTTGAAATTGACATCACCTTTCAGAGTATATAAATAAACATGCTACATTGGTTGAGTAGTTCCTTCTCTCCCATCAGGAATGTAAGGGCTCTGCCTGACCCCAGATTTGTCTATTTTCTCATCCTCTCAGGGTCCTTCACCCAAGAACCTCAAGGGCCATATGGGTTGTGGCATTGGCCCTTGCTATATTTTTCTGTGAGATGTTCACATTGGGCTTACAATGCTGATCATTTTTTTTGGTCTTTTTGAAACATTTCTCAAAAGAAACTAAACACTTTCAAGTTCAGGCAAAAAAGTTTGATCAAGTGACAATTAGTTGTCGCAGGTAGGCTTCAAACTGTGGCAGCTTTGATGCTTCCTGAGTAAGCAAAAAGTGATCAGTGTGGTGGCACACACCTGTAATCCCAGCACATGGGAGGCTGAGGCAGGAGGATCACTTTGAGTCTGAGGCCAGCCTGGGTTACGTAGTGAGTTTGTTGTGGTTTGTATATAGATGGCCCCTCAAGCCTCATGTAGTCATGGAAGTGGCTGAATCTAATGTTTATGATTGATTCGATGTGTAGTGCTGGGATTGGCGGTGTGGGATCTGCACCCGCCCAGGGGTGGAGCCAACATACAATGTAAGGTTAGAATGGGGTGTGGTTTTCTCTGTTTTTCGAGGTGCACTCTTGCTGCTTGCAGCTGCCATGATGGCTGCCCCTCAGCCACGCCACCCTGCCTTGGAGCCACCTGAGTATGAACAGAAAGCCCCAAAACTGTAAGAAATAAACCTTTCCTTCCTTCACTGTGGGCATCAGGTATTTTGTCTCAACAACGAAAAAAAAGTAAGACAGAGTTCAAGTCCAACCTGAATTACATAGTGAGACCCTGTCTCGAAAAAGAACAGAACAGAACAGAACAGAACAAAACAGCAATAACAAACAAACAAACAGAAAAAAAAAAAAAGAAAAAAGAGAAATGCTTAACAGAACAGGGCTATTCTGTGCAGGAATTGCTTTTACTTTTGGAAAGAAGACTTGCAGAACTTTAGCTGAATCATCAGAGAAACTTTAAAGTCCTATATGTCTTAGTAAATGAACTAAGCTACCATAATGAGATGCCATAAACTGGGTAGCTTATAAGCAACGTTAATCTATTTCCCACAGTTATGGAAGCTAGGAAGTTCAAGATCATCATGCCAGAATATTTAGTATCTGGTGAACGTACATTTTCTGGTTCATGGACAGCTGTCTGTTCACTGTGCCCTCACTATGACAGGAAAAAACTCTCTTACATTTCTTTTTAGGGGCACTAATTCTATTTATGAGTGAGAGATGTTCCACCCTCATGACCTGATCATCTTCCAAAGGCTGTACCTCCTAATGCCATTGGCCTAGGAAGTAGGATTTCAACATATGAATTTTAAGGGAACACAGATATCCAGGCCACAGCACCCTATAAAGATTAAAAGGCATGGGAGCAAGAGTATCTCCCACCAAGTCTGAAAATGTTTTAAACCTCAATTTAACAACCAACTGGGCATTAACTGTCTCTCAGAAGCTTTCTTCAAAATTTAATTTTTAAGAAGAGAAAGGCCCTATGTAAAGAGGGGTATGGTAGTCGGAAAGGAATGGGGAAAATAAAGGAACTATTTAGAGTCTCCTGTATCTCTCTTTGACTTCAAAAATGCATTGAAGGGCTGGGTATACAGTTCAGTGGCACAGCGTCTGCCTGGCAAGTGCAGGGTCCTGAATTTGATTCCTGGTAACAAAAACAAAAAACAAAACACAAAAAACAAAAAACATTGAAGAGGCAACCTATAGAATGGGAAAAAATTTTGCCATCTACTTTTATGATAGAGGATTAATATCTAGAATATGTAAATAACCCCCCAAATTCATCCTCTTATGCAAATGACCCCATCAAATAATGGTCAGATGAATTGAATAGACATTTCTCAAAAGAAATGCAAATGGCCAATAAGTACATGAAAAAAATGTTTATCATTTTTAACCAGGAAGGAAATGCAAATTTAAAAAAAACTCTAAGATTCCATCTTATTCCAGTTAGAATGGCTGTCACTAAGAACACAAAAAATAAACAGAAGTCGGCAAGGATGTGGGGGAAAAGAAACCTTTCTTTATTGTTGGTAGAAATGTGAACTAGTCCAACCACTATGGAAATCAGGATGGAGGTTCCCAAAAAACTAAAAATAGAAATTTCATTTTATTCATATTATATTCCTCAAAGAGTTCAGGCAAGCATACTATAATGATACATATATACCCATGTTTATAGTAGCACAATTCCCAATAGCTAAGCTCTGTAAAGAACCTAGATGTCCATCAACAGGCAAACGAATAAAGAAAATGTGGTAAATATACACAATGGAATATTACTCAGTCATAAAGAAGAATAAAATCATGTCTTTTGCAGAGAAATGGATAGTTCTTGAGGCCATAATGTGAAGTGAAGTAAGTCAGGCATGGGAAGTTAAATATTGTATGGTTTCCCTTATATGAGAAACCCAAAATATAAACAAAGAGAAAATTAGGGAGAGACACAAGGAAGCAGGGAGGCAGATTTTTTGATGGGGAGAGGAATCAGTAGAAGGGAAGGAGAAGATGGAGGGTGAAGGAATAAAACATGATAAAGATATAACATTTATGTGTACCAATTCCCTACCACAAATGTAACTATTATGTACCACAAACATACACTAATAAAAATTATATTTAAACTTCACAATAATCTTACAGTGGATGGATGGGTACAGAGATGGGAACAGTGAGAGAAAAAGGAAAATGGTCGTCTTTCTCATGCAGGAGATTTGTATGATCTCTGCAGAGCCTTCAGATTAAAATCTCTCTGTCATCTATCTGTGCCTATTGGGTAGTAACTATAGTCACATGTAAAAGGGCCAAGAAAAAGAATACAACCTTAAAGGATATAAAAGGGATAGTAGGGAGAAATCTTTTTGCAACCCAGTCACACAGTTCCCTTTCATGGGGGTAACCTGTATTATCTGTTGCTAGCATTTACACTTCAACATGCTTAAGTACATATTTCTCCCTTTTGTACACAAAATGAATCTGTTTTCTACTGAACTTTCACTTAATGTATTTTTCAGATCATTCTGCATGATGAGTACTCTCCACACACTACACGCTTCTCTTTTTAAAGGCTGCTTGAGTCCTACTTTATAGAAATATACCACATTTCTTTCTTCAAGAACATTTACTTAGTCTTTGTCCCAAGAACTGTGCTCCACTCAAGGAATAATTACCAGGGGAACTCAGGGGAGCCTTATCAGTTTGTGTCTTGGTTACTTTTCTCTCATTGTTGAGACAAAATACCTCACGCCCAAAGTGAAGGAAGGAGAGGTTTATTTCTTACAGTTTTGCGGGTTTCAGTCCATACTCAACTGGCTCCAAGGTAGGGTAGCATGGCTGAGGGGGCAGCTGTTCATGGCGCTGCAAGCAGCAAGAGCAAACTACCCAGAAGAGAGAAGAATCCGCCTCCTTCCTGACCTTACATTGTATGCCAGCTCCACACCTGGGCTGGTGCAGAACTCACACAGCCAATCTCAGCACTAGACAATGAATCAATCACAAATGCTAGATTCAGCTGCTTCCATGGTTACTTGAGGTGGGGGGGGCAACCTAGACACAAACCATAGCAGTTTGTAACCTGCATTTGTTACTTTGAATTATTCTTATTTTCTCATAGTGATAGATAGCAAACCCCCTAAAACGTGCCTAGTGCTCACTTTGGGAGATCACACCGATGGGAGGGTGAGAACCAGGAGACAGAGTTCTAAACTGCAGTGCAGGTGGTGGTATTGGCAAAAGGGAAAGGAATTCAGATGAAGCCCTAACCTAGAGCAAAATGGTCAGACCAAGGTAGAGCGATAACCTGAAGGCAGGAAGGGCGAGACGTCCCAGTGGTTTCCTAACGATTTACTTTCTCTGCCCTCCTCCTTCAGAAGACCCAGAGTGGAGGGAAGAGAACTTGCTGTTTTTGAGTGCATCCAGGAAGTACACAATGGTTCAGTGTGCTGTTAAAAGGAGAACCACATGAAATGATGAAGAACAAAAACAGTATGCCAGCTGAGTGAATCACCTAATAAATGTCAGCCATGACTTAATAATACCTTTCCTTTAGTTATAGAGGCACTGTCACCCTTCTGCTATCAGCAGGACTACTCCTACCCTCTGGGTTGCCTTGTCTCCCAGGTCTCACAGTGGCCAGGGGTCAGGTGAAAGTTGTGAAACACGTGACCCCAGTAGTCTTCATAGCCATGGCTTCTGGCCATGACTTAATTAACTCATTGGTGTTTTCCCGAGATTGCTCAGGCTTAGGCAGTAACTGGATAGTTTAATGACCACATGATGCTTATTTCTATAATACTGAAGAACACGAGTTGTTATTGAAGCTGTGCACAGTTTTTTTTCTCTAATGCTATGTAGAATTTTATAGAGTACAAACAATGATATGATAGTCAAAATGTGAAAAAGTAGAATAGAGTCAAACATAATATAGCATTTCAAAACAACACTGCAAGCTATATAGGTTTTCAAGACATAACAACAGGAGATTAACAATGGTTACCCTAGTGTCTCTTGCTTTCTTCAAAATGGTTGTTCATACATTTACAGACAGTAAACTCAAATAAAAC
Organism: Cuniculus paca; assembly: GCA_004365215.1. NCBI lineage: Eukaryota > Metazoa > Chordata > Mammalia > Rodentia > Cuniculidae > Cuniculus > Cuniculus paca. The sequence goes on along the minus strand of RJWT010010804.1, from coordinate 789 downwards.
AAAGTAGTATAAAACCAGATAAAAGAGAATAGCATTACAGGTCTTTAAGTTGGTTAACAAGAAACCAGCAATGGCTACTGTAGTGTCTCATTTTTCAAAAGAGCTGTTCCTATCTTCTTGCTTATTGCTTTCAAATAGAAGGAAAGGGACTTAAACTAATCAAATCAAAGAATAAAAGCACCATTGGATTTCAGAACCATTTCTCCATGTTTATCAGGAATTTTGTATCTTATTGATTCTTTCAGTTTCTTACACTAGGGAGACAATGCGATGTTTACACATGTGTGTTTTGTTTATTTCACTTATGAGTATGCTCTCAAGTTGCATCCATTTACCTATAAAAGCCTCCATGTGATCATTTTTTATAGCTGAATAATACTGCATTGTATAAAAGTACCACATCTTCTTTAACCACTCCTTGATTGATGGGCATGTGGGTTGTTTCCAAGATTTGGCTATTACAAATTGTGCTGCTATAAACATGGGTGCACATATATCACTGTGGTAAGATGATTTCACTTCTTCTGGGAATATGCCCAGGAGCAGAATAGCTGGGTTAAATAGGACTTCCAGTCCTAGCTTTTTGAGAAACCTCCACAGTGGTTGCACCAGTCTGCACTCCCACCAACAGTGGAGAAGGGTTCCTTTTTCCCCACAGCTTCTCCAGCATTTATCGTTGGTGGTTTTCTTGATCCTGGCCATTCTTTCTGGAGTGAGATGAAATCTCAGAGTTGTTTTAATTTGCATTTCTCTAATGACCAATGATACTGAACATTTTTTCATGTATTT
>RJWT010010803.1:0-23816 GCA_004365215.1 Cuniculus paca | reverse complement strand
TGAGAAATGTCTCTTCAGTACATCAGCCATTTTTCAAATAGGTCGTTTGTTTTTGTATGGTTCATATTTTAAATTCTTTTTGTATTTAGATATTAATTCTCTATCAAAAGAGGGGCTTGGGAAAATTTTCTCCCATTTTCTAGACTGTCTTTTCACCCTGTTGATAGTTTTCTTCACTATGCAGAAGCTTTTAAATTTGATATAATTCCATTTGTTGATTTTTGATATTATTTCTGTGCTTCTGGAGTTCTGTTCAGAAAGTCTTTGCCTTGCCTATTATTTCAAGTGTTTACCTTCTGTTATCTTCCAACAACTTCAAAAATTTCTTGTAATAAGGTAGACATGTCAGAAGTTTAAACTACCCTGAGGCTTTGAACTAAGATTTGAAATTTTCAGTTCAAAGTGACATATTGTCAAAATTTCTTGTGTTTATTTTGATCTCTGCTCGCTGTCAGCTAAAGGCTCGAACTTTATTGATAGTGCAAATTAACATGAAATACTTGTAGCTATGTTACTGATGTATCTTTCTGGTTACCTGATAGCCTGATAGCTTTTCTATTTTCTCTAATCTTAAATGGTTCTCCAGGCAAAACTCACTCCTGAGTAAAGGTAGTCTGGCAGAAACTCAAGGAATTGAGCTTTACCACAGTGTTGGGTCATCAAAACTGTCATAGGTCTGTCATATGATTCTCTAAACAGAAGTTCACAACTCAGTGGCTTTAAAGAAAACATGCTGTGCATTTTCCACGTAAATCTGATAATGTTTATTTTTCTACATAATTCGATAAACATTTTTGTGGACACTTGAAATATTTTCTGATGTATTAATAAGAAATATCAAGAATAATTCTTGTTCCTTTATGACAAGGGGCTGAAGGACTAAAAGATTGATTCCTTTAGGTTAAAAAATTAATTGATGTATAAAATTGGGAAGTTCTACTCTGTAAAAGAAGTAACTCAGGAAGACACGTACTCTAAAGGGCAGCATGACACCAGCATAAAGGCATGAAGGCGAGCAGCAATCAACACAGACCGATGAGGATACAGAGCTGCAGCGAGGGTAGTAGTACCAGAGGGACCAAGGTAACATCGTAGATAAAGACAATCTCCACTAGTGTGGTGGGTCTAGCCATGTGGATATGGCAGGCAGAGAGCACATCCAGTTTTTAAATGTTATTTTTGCTAATAACCGTACTTTTTGTACTTTCCAGAATTGTAGAAAATTAAATTTTACATTTGATTAAAATTATTTTAATGTGATAATTTTAGACATGTTTTTCCTTTTCTTCTTTAGAAGTGCATTTTAATAATAAACAGATCTTATTAAAGAGAACTATCTTACTATTTTGAGGAAAGTTGTAATTATTCAAATTATAAATTAACACCATGTTAACAGGTTTTGAATATTATTCATGGAAGAGGTGAGAAATTTATCACCCAATTCTGTTTCAAAAGGTGTGTTTTAACTTTCATATTTAGAATTTAGTGGTTAAAGATGATTGCCTCAGTGAAAGTTATAAGCCATAGAACTCCATAAGTGATAATTGAGAAAATAAGAGTAGCTTTAAAAAGACTTAAAATATAAAAATGTACTTAGCTAAAGCTAAATCTGAAACATTTAAATAACTGGCAAGAAAAATAATGGGAAAGAAATCCCATTAGAAAATGCGATATACAGTAATCATATAAAACCAAAGATTATAAAAATAACAAGAGGCTCATAGTGGAAATTTCTATTTAGATCGAAGTATTCTAAATACGTAGTTTAATCTGCTTTCTGACAATATACAAAAATACTTGAAATTAGGAAATTTATACATGTAAGAAGTTTATTTCACTCACAATTTTGGAGTTCCAGAAACAATTCTTTGCTCTTCTCTGGTGACCATGCCAGACTATATTACAACTTCACATTTGACATCATAGGAGCAGAAATAGGAAACAGGAGACAGCAGATGGGAGACAGGAGATAGGAGACAGGAGAGAGATAGCAGCAAAACAGGAGATTTGTGAGATTCTGAAGTGTGGCTCACTCTAAATAGCAACTGACTTGAAAATTAATATATTCTGTAAATCCAGTGTTAACCTCTTCCACAGACAACACCTCCTGTGACCTACTGATAAATAAAAAAGTCATTGGTCAAAGACTTCTTACAGTTCTACAATTTTTACAATTCTATAACTAATTGCTATGTTTTGTTACTGGAAGATAAATTGGATTTCTCTGAATCAGATTAGTAAAGGAGTTATCTTTTAAAATTTTTGATTAATGTATTTTAGTTGGAGTTGGTACACAGAAACTTATAATTGTATATAGTAATGTTTTAACATGCAACATTTAGATATATGTTCACGTTGCAGAAACATTTTTAATATTACATATTCATAGACATTGACACATTGGTTTATTTAAAATGCAGATCTTGAGATTCTTTGTTCTGTGCTATAATTCCTTTGGAGTATATTCCAGAAAGCATTTCAGAGGACTATCTCAGTTGATTCTAATACATGTTATTTTTGGACCACATTTTGAGAAAAAAAAAGTCAAAGAAAGTTTTCAAATAAACCTACTATTAAATTGTCTATTTCTAGGTGTGAACATTTCAGCCATTCACAAATTAACAATATTTCAAGACATTGGTGACTAACACATACGATCACTTTTCTTCCCACATTTGACACAATTAACTGGCAAACACAGGCTATCCATCATACAATTGCCTCACCCTGAAATCATGACAGATAATGACTGTAATCACTATATTCTTCACATGAAACTAAGATACTTTCTTATATATGTTCAGCATAGTCCCTGTAAGTTAGTCTCAATATCTAAAACAGCAGCCATTTTAATACTGAATAATAAAATGTACCTTCTACTTTGTAGGAAAAGATAATAATGAGCAAGAGTGAATCATTACTTTATTTTTGTGTATATTATTTTTTGCAGTTATGAAGATCAAGCCCAGGGCTTTCTGCATGTTAGTCAATGCTGTAGTGCTGAGTTTCATCCCAGTCCTGAATAATTGTTCTTAATTATAAAAACAATAATCCTCTAAACACTGCCCTAATAATGATCTTTAAATTTCTTTGAGACCACTTGCTATAAGTACATAGAAAAATGACATTACCAATAACTATGTCAGATCCCAAGAGAGATAAGCTCTGCTCATCCACCAACACATGCAGGTTGTAGTTCTCATGGAATTCCATATTGATGAAAGATACTAAATAATACAATACTTTTAACAAATAATTTATTAGTAAATAATTGCATGTCTACCACAGTTTAATACTTAGGGAAAAATGTTTTCTAAAAGGATATCTTCCCATTTTGAATGGAAATTTTTGATTGTTTGTTTTGAAATGTGAATTGTGAGGAAATTTTCAGGTGGCCCCAGCAAACAAAAATGTAGTTATGATACTCCACTGTGGTTATGCCTAGTAGAAAACACATAATCACAAAACTACATACACAATAAAATATAGTTATCTATTTAAAATACACAGAATGTTTTATTTTTTAAGTAGATTGTTTCATACATGGCAATTTGGTTTCAAAAGACTTATTCAATATCATTGCTTTTCAGATATAAATGCTTTACAGCTCATTTTTCTCAAGTCATTATCAATGAAGAAAGCATGTGAAATATGATGAGAAGGAATATAAAATGAATGTATAATTTTTATCTAAGAGAATGAAGAATATAAAACCAAGTGATGAGGCATGCTTCAAGGTAACTATCCTTCACAACACAATTATATTTGGACCCTTTTAGGATATCAAATATGAGAATCAAATTTGATGTGTGTATACTGTTGCATAAAAATGGATTAAAATAATACATAAATAAATGTTTCTGCTAATCCAAAATTCCACAGTTCTCATATTTTAAAATGCATCTACAATCTAGGTCCAGATCAGCCAATGTTGTATAAATGCTATGAGTGCTTTTGTGAAGTCTATAAAGTGCATGCTTCATCCATTAATAACATTGACAGGCATATTTGTTTTTGGCATATGACTTTTTTCATGTATCCATACTGCATGTAGCATGCAAATGCAATTTATTTGCTAGGGTCATTTCTAAACAAGAGAAAGCAAAATCCTATTATGGAATGAGCTTTATTTTCTTATCTGAGGAAAACAAAAATACAAGAATATTGAAGCTTTAAAGGAATCAGATGCCACTTAAAAATGCGTGAACTGTAATTCTCCAAATAAGTGATGCTTTCTAAAAGAATGATATCCATCAACTACAATGGAATTTTTTGGTCATTCATTTATAAATATGAATTTTTCAACAATATTTTTGAGAACGGTTTCATTTAAAAGATAGTTATGCATTTTACTTTTAAAATGGTACAAATAACCCCTGCATGCCTACTGCCTCCTTTGAAAGGCTTGCTTCCTGCTGGCAGGCAGCGCTCACCTGGAGAATCAGACAAACAAGGGAGTCGTGGTGTAGACACACTGACTGAGAGAAGCAGCCCCACCACCATGCACCTGTAGCCATCAGGGAAACCTCGATGTAGCTGCACATGTCTGGAGAAGCCAGTCCCAAGCCCTGCTTCCTTCCTGGGAACCAGGGTTCAGAGAAACCCAGGTGTCTGGCCATTCCCCTATATCAGGGATGAGCAGTCTAATTGGGAAGTGCCCTGGACCCCAGAATTGCCTTGTTGGGAAGAACCTAAAAAATTGTAAAGATGAAGGAGCAAAAGGCAATCTCAGAATTCCAACTCACACAGCACAAGTCTGGGAGGTATAGATGTGGAAGAAAATGGAAGTCACACAACTGAAATCTGGGAGAGGATAGCAACTGAAGTAAATGAACAACTTCAAGAAGCTGTAAAAGTAATCAGATCAGATATAATATCTCAGATAAAAGAAGAAATCACAAAATAATGAAAGCATTGCTGAGTATATCTAAAGAAGACATAAAAAGAGGAGCATATGAAAATGATGGAAATGAACAAAATAGGAAGGAATTACAATGCATGAAACAGATTCAAAGAGATACCCAGGAAATTAAAAAGTCAATCAAAAGCTGGCAAAACAGCTCAAATGATACTGAAGATAGACTTTCAGACCTTGAATGATACTGAAGACAGACTTTCAGACCTTGAAGACAGGATTGCAACTAGTGATTGTGAAAGGAAAGAGCTACTAAAAATAGTAAGGAACCAGTAAACAATTCAGCAGCTGCAAGATGATGCAAAAAAATTAATAATTTAAAGGAATAGGTATCAGTAAAAAAGCAGGGGTCAACACAAATGACATAAGAAGATTATTCATAGAAGTAATAGTAGGAAACTTTCCAATCATGGGGAAAGAAAAATGAGGCATATAGAACTCCAACTAACCTTAACCAAAATTAATCTACACCCAGACGAATAATAACCAAGATCCCAGAAATTCAGCACAAGAACAGAATATTAAAAGCTGTTAGAGAAAAGAAACAGATCACCTATAAAGGAAAACTCATTAGAATCATGACAGAGTTCTCAACACAAACCATCAAGTCAAGAATTTGGAGTAAAGTCTTTCAAATCCTCAAAGAAAACAACTTCCAATGCAGATTTATGTACCCTGCAAGACTATCTTTCAAAATTGATGGAAAAATAAGATACTTCCATGATAAAGAAAAATTGAAGAAATTCATGACCACCAAACCAAATCTACAGAGAGTGATGAAAGATATTCTAGAGAGAGATAAAGATGAACATGGTTCCAAGAACAGCAGCAGAGGGTAATAGCCAAACAGGACTAACAATTGAAAGAAGAGGAAAAGTGAAGGGCCAAAAGCAGGTGGATAACATAGCAGAGATGAACAAGTGCACACTGGTTGTGTCCATTAATGTAGATGCTTTCAATTCACTAATAAGAAAAATAAAACAGGGAGAGTGGATCAAGAAACAAGATATCAATATTCTGTATACAAGAAACATTTAACTTGAAAGGAAATTCATAGACTGAGAATCAAAGGAGAGAAAACAATTGTTCCATGCCACAGGAGATCAGAAAAAAAGCAAGGGTAACTTGCCCATCAACTGCACAATGGATAAGAAAGATATGGCATTTTCATACAAATGAAAGTTACTTCATTATAAAGTCGGATAATCTTGAGTCTCTGGTAGGTAAATGGATGCAACTGGAATTCATGCAAATGGGTGAAATTGTTTGGACTCATACGGGTGAACACCAAGTTATCACCCTAGCATAAAAAACTGAAGGCATTAGTGGGATCCAAAAAGCACAATAGATATTATGAAAGTGATAGGGAATGAAACACCTAAAAAGGAAAAGTGGTAGCTACTGTTAATTTCTTATGATCTTTTTTTGAATTCTTGTATCATTTTCATAATTTTGTTAGGTTTGGTTTTATTCTGTCTTGTTTTGTTAGATTCTACTGTGTTTGATGGTATGGGCAGCTATTTTGAAGATAACAGGTTGTATTATGGTAATTATTGTTGTTTTCCTATTTTCTCATCCTCAAGTCCTATAACACTTTCATTCTTTTGATTGGTTTTATTCTGTTTTGTTTGATTTTATTATGTGTGATGGTATAGATAGATATATTGAAGAAAATGAGACATTACAGTAGTCATTGTTCATTTGGAGTTGTATAATGTTTTCATCTTTTGTTTTGATTGGTTTTATTCTGTTTAGTTTTGTTTCATTTCATTATGTGTGATAGTATGGACAGCTATTTTGAAGAAAATGAGAGACATTATGGTAGCCATTGTTGACTTCCTGTTGTCTTGTTTTGAAGTCCTGTGTTGCATGCATTGTTCTCTTCTGACTTGTGTTGTTCTGTTTAGTTTTGTTTTGTTTTGCTTTATTCTCTTCAAAATAAAAAAATTTTTTAACATAATAAAATGGTAGAAATAGGCTGGGGATATAAATCAGAGTACAGCACCTGCCTAGCAAGCATGAGGTCATATGTTCACTCCTTGCTACCAAAAAATTAATTAATTAATTAATTAATTAAAATAAAATAATAGAAATTCAGAGGTTTTCAGGCTGACATCAATCATATTCAATTTGGCATAAGTCATAAATAGCTATAGCTTTAAGAAGATTACCTGGATCATAGTCATGGTTAAGAATTAAAGACTACAAAAAGACCCTGCATATGACATGTTGCTATAAGGCAACAGACTAAGAATACTCCAGTTTAGGGCAACAATCTGATGGTATGGGTAGCTATTTTGAAGATAGCAAGATATATGATGATACTTATTGTTATTTTCCATTATCTTGCTTTGAAATCCTGCATCACTTACAGTTTGATTGATTTTATTTTGTTCTGTTTTTATTTGATTTTATTAGGTCTGATCATATAAGCATCTATTTTGAGGATAACAAGGGGTATTATGGTAGTCATTGCTCATTTCCTATTATCTTGTCTTGAAGTCCTGTGTCACTTTAACTGTTGTTTTGATTGGCTGCATTCTGTTTTATTTTGTTTGGTTTTATTCTCTTAAAAATAAAAAAAAGATGAAAAAGTAAAAAAAAAAAGAATCCAGATAACAGAGAAACTCTTCTTCAGTCATTTATTACTTTTATGGAAAAAAATGTAGATACTGTATATGGTTTTCCCTTTATGCATATTTTCCCACAAATGGAGGATTTCTAATTAAGAAAACTTCAAATCTGATTCATTCTAAGAGTGACTCATAAGTGAAAGTTTAAAGAATTATCCAAACCAAAAGCTAAACAGACTCCAGAAGAAAAAATGAAAGGTAAACCATTGGAAATGGGGAAAAGGACCAGAAAGATGGGCAAAGAGTACAAAGAACAGGCTAAAGGAATTGAAGATGATGAAGATGTTTTATATATGCATACTAATTGCCCAGCCTGACATCACTATATTGTATTACTAAAGTGCATTAATAAAAAATAAAAGTATAACTTGGACAAACTGTTACTAGATTTAAACCATAAACAAATTAAATCATACAGAAGCTTAGATCAAGTTCCTATAAAGTAAATAGTTTTGGGTGGACTATGATGAATGGAAAATGACATATTTCATTTAATTTTAGATCATGAATCATAAAACACTAATCAATCTTTTATCTAATGTGTAAAGTAGCTGTTATATTTGATAAGCTGTATCAATCACTCTCCTATTGCTGGGAGAGAGGTTTAATTTGGCTCATGATTAAGAAGAGTCAGTCAGTCCTGGTGACCAAGCTCCAAGGCAGGAACATCCTGGTGGAAGACCATGGTGGAGGAAAGCTGATCATCTCACTGTATTCAGGCAGCAGAAAGAAAAGTAAGTGACTGGGAGTGAGAATACACCCTTCCAGGTCATGTTCTCAGTGGCCCATCTCCTTTGACCAGGTCCCTGTTCCTAACAGCACATTTATCATTGGATGAGTATGGTGCCCAATGACCTAGTCACTTGCAAAAGCTCCATCTGCGAACATACGGGACTTTTCAGAAATAATCTGGATCTAAGGCATAACATTCTTCCCCAGGTCCCAAAAGATTCGTGTCCACCTCATAATGTAAAATGTATTTAGTCAAACTACCAGTGGATCCCTCTCTCCCAACTGGAATTTCCTGAGCCTGGCCTTTACATTTATATTATGAGCATTCCCTTCCTCTGAGTTCTGGTCAGACTACTCCATCAGACTCTGCTTACAGCATTCTAAAGCTTCTGTAGTTGCATCTCCAAAGTCTTCCAAACTCTTTCCACAAACAAGTTCTCAAAGCTCTGATCCACATGGTACAGTATAGTCATAGCAACAACCCCACCTCTTTTGGTACTAGTTTTCTTTATTAGTTATTTTTCTGTTGCTGGGACAAAATACACAATATTCACAATTTAAAGGAAGGGAGTTTAATGTGGCTCACAGTCCAGGTGATTCAGATCTAGTCAGTCAGTTGAAAATAGGAGCAGCATGGTGGAAGTACATAGTGGAGAAAAGCTGGGCACTTAATGGCATCCAGAAAGTAGAGATGGCAGGGAGGAGCAAGAGAAAGAATATACTGTACCCTTTCAAGTCATGTCCCCAGTAAGCACCTCTTTTGAACAGGCTTCGTCTCTTAACAACATATTCAGCAATGAACTCATCAGTGTATTAATTCACACACAAAAAAATAGTGCCCCCATGAACAAATCACCTTCCAGAAGCCTCACCTCTGAACACATGAGATAAACACACTAGCTAAGCTAATTTTCTTTATATGTACACATTTTTCCTTCAAATATTAAAATTAGTAGGAAGTATAAAAAATTAGTTTTGTAAAATACATATATATATATATATATATATAGGCATGCATGTAAATTATTTACTACAATGTGAGTTAGAGCCATATTTATCTCACTGTTGCCATCTTTATTAACAGGGTGAAACCAAAGAGAAAAATTAAATTATATTTAATAGATATGAAAATGCTATCTTCTAATATGATATTTTATCAGTGAATTATCTTCCAATATACCTAAAGTAGACTCAGATAAGTGTTGTTCTTGTACTGAAGGGCAGGGAATACAGATTAACACTAACACCTTCATAGATGCTAGAGATAACATAGACTTTAGCATGATCAGACATCCATTGATAATTTTGAGTTGTACCTTTAATTATGTCTTTTAAATACAATGTATAAAGCCATCTACCAATAACAGCCACTAACCTGTTATTAACATCAAAGATAGATTTTCATGTGACTCATTGCCAAAGTATCAGCACTATGCTTAAGTTATGAATTAAATATGCATTGAAAATGGTATATAGAACTGTCCCCTCTTATTTGATTATTCCAGGAAAAATTTTCACATGAAGGTGGCTTTGTCTGTAAAACTAAGCTGAAATTATTGGACCAAATAAGAAAATACTTCCAAGCAAAATATTAAGACATCCTGGAACATTATTTACAGAATTTATAATTGCTGTCTATCATAATAAGTAATATCAAACAAGACTGTATTACCTTTGTGTGGGGAGACTCATTTATCTAATTATAGAGAAAATAATGTGTGTATTTAAATAAAGAGGATAAACCTTATACATCATAATTTCTACTAGGAAAAGCACTTTATCTTTTGGAAGAGATTGATAAAGTGCTAGGATAAAGAGCTCGATGAGGAGTTAATTACCAAGAGACTACAAAAAATCTATTAAAATATTACATGAAAACAAAAAGGATTTATATCTTTTCTCCTATGAGCTGTCAAGAGAAAGGAAGAGGCTTTGGGAGGGAACAAACCAAATTTCTAATTTGTATTTAATTGGCTTTAGAGGATCCTCAGGATATGAAGCCTTAGAGAGAGGTCCAACTGGTTTCAGGAAAATAGATAAAAATATTTCTAGGACCCTGAGAGTCATAAAGCTAGGCTGTTTTCTCATAATTATATAGTTAGCTTACATTGTAGATGATTCACCACCTCTTTTCACAGTATAAATAGCAATGTCATCACTGTATTCATTTGTGTTAATTATTTCTGAAGCATTTGTAAAGAACTTGAGTGCATTATAAAATAATACATTAGAAATATAAAATAGCATCTTTAAACATGAATAGTGACTGAAGTATTAAACATATTTTACTTAAATTTATTTCAGTAGAACACAGTATAAAGGAGTTTCACACTATTCTTTATTTTCAAATGACAGATTAAATTGTATGTAATATTTTGGTAGAACATAATGCTATTCATCAAATTTTGGATTCCTACAATGCCATCTACTTGCTAAGATTATGTAGAACACTTTGTATAGGTTTAAATTATTGCATATAATTGAAAGAAAAAACTTTGATTTCAGTTCTAAGTAGATCTGTCTCTTCAGTCTCTTGAGAAATTAAGATTTTTTTATTCACATGCTTCTTAAAGTTCTTCTACATTTGCATAATTGTTGTCATGCATTTTATCGCAGAATTGGCATAAATCTTTTCATATTTCCTATTTTTGTTTTGTTTCCTTTGCTATTCCTAGTCTGTTCTTCTATAATTCAGTTATTTTTAGAGTTAAATGAGGTCTAAAATTCTCTTTGATAAAGTCTAATGCTATCTACATGTACTGAGAGAGAGAGGAAGAGAGAGAGAGAGAGATTTAAGGCTGTAAAATGTACATTTATTTCAATTGCCTTACTTTCAGCTGATATATGTTGATAATCCTCTAATGACTCTATAGTACTATATTGAGCTATATGAAATTGTTGATATTCTGGTTTGTAACACACTTGGCCTCTCCCTAAATTTGCTAAAAAAAAAATTGATTAAATCTTAAATATTTGCCATTGTTCAACAAATATCATAATCTAATGTGACTCTATTATTACAAAATCTTTGCAGTCTATTAGTTAATTCATTGATATTCCAAAAATAGTAGCATTATTGTTATACAATATTTCTAATTTTTTACAAATGTGGTTAATTCTATTTAAAGTACATTCTGTACTCCTTGAATTTTAAATTTTTTCAAAATCTATTGCTATTACCTCTGTCTTATAAAAACATTTTCTTCCTGAGAACATTCAAAGAAAATATACAAAAATACAGGGACAAAAAAAGATAAGATACCACCAAAAAAAAAGATACCACTATGTGGTTGTTCTGAACCAAAAGATACATCTCTAACTCGACTTTTCTCATACTGACCTTATTTATAATTTTCTTAGTTCATTGTTGTTTTTCCATTATTCTTTCTCAGTTCAAATGGCATCATCTTTGTTGGACCAAGACACAGTATCAGTTTCACAGTTGAAATAAGCAATAATGTGAATAATAAAGAGCTTATATGACTAGAATAATCTCTCATTGGGACTCTGTTTTAATATACTTTGTTACATTAAGACAAAATTGTTTTTACATGACATATTACATGAAAACATAGAACAAATTTGAGCTCTATAACAATTAATTATAAATAGATGAGTAAAATACATAAATCAAGCAATTTTTCTTCAACATATAATGAATATGAGCATTTCAAAACTTTATGTGGCGTTATATCTTTTAAAAAATAAACAAAACCCTGATTCGGAAAGCAAAGTGAAAATTAGACTGTGAGTGATACAGTTATGGGACAAATTCTCATGCAATCTATTCAAATCGTGGTTGAGTATTTTCCTTTAAAGTAAAAAAACAAAAAAAAGGGAATTGATAAACTTGCAACATAAAATATAGATGAGATGATTAATGACTACTGTAATGAATCAAAAATTCAGATGACTTTTAAGTTTAATTGCTAGAATAATTCCACCTATAATCTTTGAGTATCTGTATAATGTACTTCATTCTGTTAGAGACAAATAACAGAATTAATTTTCTCCAATGCTTTCAATGTTAGAAAAATAATTTGATAAAAGGAAATAGTAATGCATATGAAAAGACTGGACATAGATAGTAAATACTGTGGTGGATCAGCAGAGGCCATAGAAGAGCATAAAAGCAAAGGGAATTGCAGGAGCTGAATTACCATTGTTGAGGGTGAAGGAGCTATAAGGAAAAGTCATACATTTATATAATCGTGAGAGAGAAGTCATTCTAGAATTGGAAACAAGATGAGTAAATTCCTGAGACAATGAAGATTTGGTGGCCTTTGTTGTGCTCTTACACTCTACTTGGAACAGGACTAAAGCCTTATTATCTATACTATTCGTTCCTCACTAACTCTGTAACCCAAGATTTACGTTTTCTGTTTTACAGATCTTTATCCCTCAGAATGAAAATGAAAACAAATATATTAGACCCAATGGCCAACCTCTTAATAAGAAATAAACAAAGTAAACAGGGAAATGAGGGACTCAGCTTTCAAGTGAGATTATAAAACTAACATCATCCCTCTTTCTGGTTTCAAAATACTTTCTGTAAACATCTTGCTTACTGTTACCAATATTATCTCTTACTGAAAGATGTTAGGAGAACGTTCAAAGAAAGTATACAAAAATACAGGGACAAAAAAAGATCAGTTTCTAAGACAGTTGGTCACAGTATTTTAATCACTGACTAGTTCAGCTCAATGCCTAATAAAGAATATTAAAAGCTATATTACTACTGAAAAATTTTTACTAATGAAAATTGGAAAGAAACTACTTAGGGGAATAATTGAATAAATATGAATGGTAAGAAAAAATGAAAGATGTTCAAAAAATTATATCTCAAAGTATTATAAAATCAGTTACCATTATTTTAATTCATTAATTCTTTCACTTATTCAAATATATGCAAGTATTATTGAAATTTATATGCAAATACATGTACATATCTTATTTTGTACTGGGTATTGGATTGAGCATTAGGAAAACAGATTTCAAAAGTGCTGCAACCCACATTTATGGGATACTGCAGAGAATAAAGAAATGAGCCTTTCTACCTATTCATTCCAGTTATTCATTCAATCAAATACAGAGTTTTTTTTAACATTCTCAATATTTTTAAAATTGAAAATTAGAAAGATGTTAATTTCTCAAAATTAAATAAGTGGAAATCAACATTTTGTTTACTTTTCTGCATTTAAGATAATTAAGTATATTAATATTTTAAAGCATCACATTAAGAAAGCACTGTTCCAGAAGCATATTTTAGCCATTATTAAACACTAATTTGTGAATAAAATGAATTTTATATATCAATATCACTTATATAGGTGGATTTGTAAGATGTAAATATGTACAAAAGTTTTCACTCTGAAATTCTTATTATATAATCCTTATTTGCTGTATATTCTGTACTTTTCTTACAAAGAGATTTTAGATTAGCTACAAAGAAAAAGATAAAAATATACTTTCCACCTTAGGAAGGAGATACTGTCCAAACATGACACTTTCAAGATACTTGACTTCCTGAATTCAAGGCTCATGCCGTAAGATTTCTGCAGGGTTCTGCCTATATGTAGGAGATTGAATGTCAGTGTGAAGAAACTAACCTTGGCCACAGAAATTGACCTTCAAAAATATCATCAAGAGAAACATTTTCAGGAACGTGATACTTTATCCTCACATAAGTGAATGAGATGAGATAATTACATAAAAATATCAGGTAACTACATTGAAGGAGGTAGAGTATTTCATTATAATAAAACAACTATAATAAACAGATAAAATGATAAGACGTCATTACCATTTGTAAGGCCTGTATTATCAACTGCTTCCTAAAATCTTGGATGTATAAAGGTAAAAAACTAAAAATAAGGGGAAAAGTATATTCTTTAATTTTATGAATTATTTTATCTGGTTATTTAAAAACAAATTGAAGTCATTGTATTACATATCAAAAGCAGATAAAATTAATAATACATCCCTCAAATTTTGCCAAATCAAGTTTAAATGTTTTACATCTATCTTCCCTAATGGTTATAGAAAGTTCATAATTGAAAATGTAGAATTCTGAGTCTACAGATTTTTAAATTGCTCTATTTATCAAAATTTTATAATCCTCATAAGCTGAATAATGATTTTTTGGAAAATATACACAAAACTTAACTCTTTTTTTCAATGTTACTTTCATCATTACACCACTGCAAATGTATTTCTGAAAACAATGAATGTGGAAAAGTTAAGCATTAATGAATTATAAAAATAATTTCAAAACTTTTATTTTTTCTTAATTCTTCTAATAGCATATTCTATTTCTAGAAAAGTATTAAAGTTTCTAGTTTGGAACTCGATATTTTAGTGTATCAGTGTTTTATCATTGAATTTTGAATATGTAAGAACTCATAATTCACAATGAAAAAAATCAATTTAATTCTGATAAATTCAGCATGTGAGAATATCCAGCCAGTCCCTTATTAGATTTCTTTATACTATTATAGAGCAAATAGACTATATCTTGATTGAAGTTTCTAAGGTGCAATTCAACTACTTGACAGAAGAATGCTAACAAATTGACTTTAATTAAATTATAAATATCTGTTCACAGAGTTTAAGGAAACAGATTAAGAATAACAAAGAACTTTATAATAATAGTGAAGTGAATGAAAGCTAAATACATGATTACTATGGTATTTCTTTATTTCTGAAGTTTTTTCTTTACATAGTTTATGTTGTACATTTTTGTGATTTTAACGAAGTATTGGTTTTGGTAATATGTAAATTGTTCGATGGGCAACGCTGGTTAACTATTCACAGATAGAGAAAGGGCAGGCAGCACAATGACAAAAACCAAACGTCATATGTGGCAGTGAAGCCATCAATTGTTACTGGTTTTCCTGGGACTCTTCCAATTTTTATGTTCTTTTTGCACTGAAAACATGTAATTCGGTGGCATTTTTCTGCTTTTATGTTTTTCAACTATTATTGTAAATGTATTCGTATGTAGACATACATACTGCACTTCATGTACATTGTTAAAAGTGATTTCTTTTATAGGTAATTTTATCTTTCTCTCAAATTTCTTGTACTCAGCTTATTCAGTGGTCATATATTGACTTAAATTGTCTCGGTTCTATTAATGAATCCATGTCTGATTTTCTTAACTGAAAAACAAAATCAACTACTTTTACTTTCATATTTACCAGAGAAAAATATTTCCAAACAAGTTGGGGATCCTTCAGAATGTAGAAACCCTTCTAAGATACAGCAACCTCCTTTTGAAGGAACTCTGATTGAGTTTGAAAACTGAAGCTTTTCGTCACACTTATTCTATCATCAGCCAAGTGCCAACATAGGTTCATATACTGTGAGCAGGGGTCCTGAAGAATAAGATATTCCATACAATACAATTAAGCATGCATAGGGACTAATACATACTCTAAACTGAAAAGAATTTAAATTGTACCAGCCTACTTTATATTCTACTTTTTGAGGAGAAAAGACATTTCAAAAACAATAAGAAACAATTATTATATTCTTTCAGGTAAATATTATTCCGTTATAACAGTTCACACTCTCCAGAATAAAGGTCAAGTAATTGCACCATCGAATTAAACTTATTACGTAGATTCTGAACTTCGTATTAATAGCTGTGAGACTTGGAGAAATTTCTCAACCTTCAAAAATTTCAACAAAATGGGAAAAACTAATAAAATACATATTCTGAGGGCTCGTTGTGAGAATTGGAGTGACCTAATTTAAAGTTGAAAGAAATTTTTTAGTAGGCCATAGAACTCGGTTTGGTGGAGCTCAGAACCTGAGGTAAAAATTGTAAAATGAAAGTTCAGGGGAGTTTTGAAGTCTAAATTAGGGAGAATGATGATATATTTATAACTAAGAAAATAATATAAGAACAGATATATGTAAGGCAAATAACTCAAGTTGTATGAGCAATAAAATAACAATCAGAAAGGTTTAAATTCAGGGCTGGGGATACAGCTCAGTGGCATAGTACCTACTGTCTGGCAAGTGCAAGGATCTAAGTTCGATTCCCAGAAGCAAAAAAAAAAAAAAGGTCTGCATTCAAGTCAAGTGCTAGGGAAAGATCAGTGACTTGAAGCTTTGCCTCTATTATTTAAATAAATGGTCCTTGTGTTTATAATATTGAAGCCAGAAGATTTAGCATAGTTTTCAATTAACGCATAACTTTAATAGTTTTAAATTATTTAGAATTACTCCTATACTTACTAATGCAAAAACCACTATATTAAACTGTTTTTTAATTCATTTGTGAGGCACACTTGGAAGTCAGCCTAAAGAAAGAATTGGGCTATGAAAAGGAATAGAGTGCTTTTATTTCCAATTCTCCTTCCTTCAGGGGAAGATGTTGATGCAGTTTCAAAACTGAAGGTCTATGTCATATAGTAGCTTAATGAAATAAACAACATTAAAAACAGAAAAGTTCTCCTAGTATCAAAAGCACTGACAAGTATTGGAATAGTGTAGCAAAAGGCATTGAAATGGAGAAAATATATGCTGTAAATAGTCTATGTTTGCCTTCAGCTTTTGTGAGATAAAACTGGAAAAATATCTCAGAAAATTTAAAATCTGTTAATGCATGGGAATGACCACAGAGGGACTATTTTTCTTACCATGAAAGCTAAGTTGTCTTTTGCCTGAAGGAAACAAAAATAATGAATTCAGAAAGTGACATTCATATTTTAAATATTTCCAGGCATAGTGATTTGTTTTATATTTGCTGTGTTTTAGTCTAACTTGGAAGAAACTGGAAATGAATACTGATTAGAAATTTAATCAGAGTAATAAATACTTCTTGCCCCCTTTTACCCAATATTATTAAATCTTTTTATCCTGTACACGTTTCCTAATAAAAGCTAATGAAATTAGAACTCTGATACAAACCTCAAAAGGTCAGTGGTTTGCAAATGTGCCTAAATTGTGTCAAAAGACTTGATAAAAATACTTTTAGATAAAATATCTCACCACACAGGAAATTCAATAGTGGGTACAAGTCAGTGATACAATTCTAGGTTAAAATGATTGTTCAAATTATAATTTTCTAACTATTTGTAATGATAAAAAGACATTATATAACCAAATTGCATTATAATTTATATTATCACTTGTTACAGAAGAGTTAATGCATAAATATTTAAATTTGTATATTTGTCCCTGTTTCCACTAGTCTTTGTCCCTAAACTAAGCTCATTAATAATTATGTGAAACATCTCTGAAAATTATCATGTACTTTAGCAAATCTATCAGTTTCTTTCTTTCTTCTTCTTCATTTTTAATTGTCTTAGGTATACGAAATTCTTGACAACTTTGACTCTTAAAATTTTTTGTTCTTTGTACATCTGCTTAGCTGTAATTCTAAACATTTCTCTACATCATTTCTGAGTTGCTTTTTGTTTTGTTTTAATTTTTAATGTGTGATTTTCAGGAACTTGCTAAGAAAGGGTGGACAGAACATAATTACTATGAAAATTTACATGTCAAAAATATCTCTTTTATATGTTCATGCTAATAGAGAAGTTGAGTATTTAACTATGGATTGGCAAAATTCTTCCCTTGAGACTTTAAATAGACTTCTACTTTTCTCCTGTTATCTCATGTGGTTGCTTCAAACTACCTAGGTGACTTTTATTTTCTATCAGCAACGCTGACCAATTTTCTCTTTCTGGAGACCTTCTAAAAGGTCATGTTTCACGACTGTTTCTTTTCTATGGCATCATGTCCTTCTTTGATAGTGGTAACTTTCCTCTGGGGAATATCAATTCCAGTTTGCTTCAGTTATACTCATAATTCCCTTATTATTGATTCTTGCTAAATAGTCATTCTTTCTCATGGTCTAATACTGTGTTCCTTTAATATTGGAGATGTTACTAAAAAAGAAAGAAAGAAAACTGCGGTGACCCTAAGTTCTTATTACAAATTGTAAAACCATTAGAAGATTGGTAGCTATAGATGATCTATGTTGTGGCTAGGAAAAACAGAGCCTTGAGCCCTGGTAGAAAACGTGGCCCCCTTGACCTTGTGTGAGTGATATGCATGGCAAAAGTGCAGCTCTCAGATTCCTGGGATAGGTGTGAAGAAAAGATGCTACAACTCTTGCCATTTTATATATATACTTTTTCTTGCTCTTCCTGTTTTAAGTTAAACACCTAAATCTTTTTCTAAACTGCATTCCATACACTGGAGCTCTTCTGTTAATTTTTTCCTTCAAATCGTCTCTATCTTCCTCCCAGGATGTGTCAGAGCTAGGACAGGATCTAACTAATCCTACAATTATTTTAAACAAACCCACTTCTGACAGTTTTCAGTTCTATTCCTAATTTTAGGCATTTCCAATCTAATTGTCTATATCTACAGTAGGAGTTAGCTTGCATCTTATTCATTTATTGCTCATTATTATATTCACTATATATATTCATCATACTATTCTCTTTTTAGATTTTCTAATCCACTCTTGCATACTTTTTATTTCTCCTTGCTTCCGTAGAATCTTTTTCAACACCATATTTTTATTTATCTGAGAATTTAGGAAAGCATGGAGATGAATCCATGTATTCAATTAACCATATTTATCTACAAATCTACCATTAACTTTATATAATCTTTAAATTGAATAAATGAATATTACATGCATATGTACATACATGGATGTATGCATTTGCCAATGAACTTTCACATATAAAACTATATCATGCTGGGTAAGTCTCATATCATTATCTCATTACCTGACACAGGTGAGCAATACTGCTGTCCTCATCCAACACACAGAAGCATAATTACATGAATGTTAGCATCTGTTTTCTTGTCATTATTCTATCCCCAGGACTTGATATAGAGCATCTATTGAATATAGTTGATTAACAAACTAAGGCTTCACCAAGTCTCAAGTCACTGGATTTTAACATTTAGATCTTTGTAACTATTATAGTGTAATATTGTTCTTTGAAATGGAAAATGAATTACTAAGCCTCAACTCACCAAAACCTATAGGTAGGCAGATTTCTTTTGATGCTGCAAGCATGTATCTTTAAAATTCCTATTTTTTGCCAAGCATTGTGGTAGGAACTATATTTTTTTCTACAAGGCCAAGGAAGTAAGGCTATGTATGAAACAAGAAGCTCCACTCTTCACCAGGGCTGACTATATATATATATACATATATATGCAAAAAAGCCTTGGCCATAGGATTATGTTTCTCTTTATGCAACATTTTTTATGCATCTCTTTTCAACCAACCAAAAACACTTCCAAATTATTACTCAATCTACAGTTCACCATTTTAAAACATAGGTCACTGTCGTAATTAAAGGTCTTGCTGAAATCAAAATATTCATCTTTACTTTCAAATTAACTTAATCTGTTAACCCAGAGACCCTAATTGATGAACAGATCAACCATAGATATAGGTGAATATAAAATGGAGTTGTGAATCAGTAGGTGTGCAAGACATATTTAAGTAGAAAAACAACTTAAGCAGAAGTATCACATATTTTATAATACCAGTAAAACATCCTGTGTAGGTCAAGAATAAAATGTGATAAAAAAAATGTGGTGGTTCTTTAAATAAAAGTGTTATTTCTGGGCAAGGGGTATAGCTCAGCAGCACAGCACTTGCCTTGCAAGCTTGAAGTCCTGAGTTCAATTCTCGGTACCGAAAAAAAGAGAAAGTATTATTACAGTAAATAACATATTACCATTAATTGCCCTTAAAATATTTTCCTTTGGTTTGCACAAACTTAGGATTTTGTTCTGGTCACATTTTGAAGTAGTTTTTGAAGCCATCTTTCTTGAGTGTCGTTAGTTGAGTTATTGTGGCTAGCTTAACATCCTGACTCAATTCAAAGCATTTTCCTTTCATTGTCATTTTGGTCTAGAGGAAGAGGTAGAACTCTCACAGTGCCAGACCTGATCAATAAAGGTGGGTGAGGACACACTTAATGTTTTACGAGCTGCCATTCGATTGGATGGCACTTGGCAGCAATGGTCACTCTAGTTTTGATAACAACTTGTAAAAATACTCACAAAGAAAAGACTTCCAGAACTGCTTTAAAACATGTCAAGAATGACAGGATAAGTGTGTTCAAAGAGAGGGATAGTATTTTGAAGGGAATTAATATCAACATGTCTTTACTGTAATAATTTAAAAAATTTAAACAATTGCTGGTTTTTTGGTTTTTTTTTTGTTTGTTTGTTTGTTTGTTTTTTTGTGACTCCTTGTAGATGGTGAGGGAAAAGTGTGAAGAGTGGTCTTAAAAGGATTTAGCCAGTAAAGGTGCTTAATGCCCCAAAAGGCTCTCTCACTTTATAATTCATGTGGTCAATATAAGCGGGGTTGCCATAATTGAAATTCAAAGAAAAGCATTGCTACTGGAGGCAAAAGAGTAATATATTACCAGAATACAATGCTTCCATTTAAATGTGTCTTAACCCCACACTTCTGAGAGGAAAGCTAATTGCTTATGATTAACTCAATGACCCCTGCACCACAGATAACATTGAGGGTTTGTTGTTTTATATTAGTTTGTTGAAGACTCCCTTTTTTTAGATAAAGATGATTTAAAGGGCTCCAAAAGGTTTACAACTGAAAGTCAATTCACATTTCATTATCTTTTATAATTAGGATTTCAAAAACCATACAATTCTAATTAAATTTGAGAAACAATGAATGCAAATATTGTCAGATTCATTACTGCAGCTATCATTTGCTTATTTCATTTTGTAAATTGTTGTCTTTAAACACATGGTCTTCTCAAGTGATAAGTAAACAGTAAGAATTTGTCGTATTGTACACATTTATGTTTTACAAGGTCAGAGTGCTGACCTCACCTAATATATTTGGACATTATCCCATTTAACAATTTGTAATGTGCTATGTAGTAATTTCATTATAACTTGAGAATTTTTTTAAAAAGAGATATTAGCTTTGTAGTACTAACCAAAGCCAATCTGACCACCTCTATCTTTGAAAACATTGCCATGACATTTTTCTTTCACAGTGACCTAATCTATAGGATTTCAGTTTCTGAATTACTGCAAGGTTCTTCAGAAGAGATGGAACTTTTCAGGATCTCAGCAAAAGCCTCAATATAACACACAACACACTATCTCAGTTTAAATTGAACACCTCTATTACTTGTTTAATAAATATCATCTTCAATTTTCCTGTCTCATCTGTTTTTCCTTCATATTTTGCTCATCACTCCTCAATATTATTTTTTCTTCAGTGAGTTGCAGGAGTTCAAAGAGAAGCATCGTCAGTTTTAGGGAGCAAGTAGTTACAGAAGAAAGATACTGTATTTTGTGTGGTAAATCTATTTGGACATTTTAGTGAAAGCATGTTTTTATGATATTATAAAAGCATAACTGTAATAAACATAATAAAAGTTAAAATACAATATTTAAAGGCTTTAGGGAAGTAAAGCAAAACAAGATTTGAATGTAAGAACTTTATTATAGAAATATATTTATTGGATTATATTTCTCATTGGCATTTTGTAGAAATTACACATTTTTTCTCCCTTACTTTATTCTTTTACCTTCCCTTTTGATGACTATATTTATGGGCATGTTATGTGACCATGTAATTGTTAGCCCTCTAGAAATCACTACTTATATACCAGTGAGTTTTATTATTGGAAACTAAAGAATATAATATTCATTTTGCTCTGCGAAATATTTTTGGATTCCTATATCCCATTTTAAGCAAAATTATCTGTATAACTATCTGTATAATCGATGGTATCCATTGATTTCTGACTTGAGACAATATAGGTATGATATTGGCATAATTTCCTGGCTTACCTATGAGTTTATAACATTTTATATAGTTATTTTCAAAATGTTATGTATCTTTTCAGATGCGTAAGTCTTCTAAAAAAACAAGTAAATGAAGTGTATAGAACATTCCTATTGAAAGAAAATTGATACTGTTTTGTGAAAATATTACTTTTATCAATATTAATGAAAATGAAATAAAATCATTTTTCATGAGTATGTTTGGTACAATTCTAAATCTTTCAAAAAGATTATAATGAGACGCATGCATATAAAATTTTATCACAAAAAATTTCAAACTCAGATCATAGACAAATACAATTCTTACAGTTAATTCCAGTACCAGTGATGGAACTAACTAGCTTCCATCATCATTTTTCACTCAGTTGTTCTGTCTGAAGGAAATGTAATGATTCTTTATCACTGGATGAATGTCTCTTGAATATAATTTCATTCTGAAATATTTTGTCAAAATAGTATTATCAGGTAATAATTTCTGCTGTACTGAGTGAAGCTTTTTAGGCAAGTTCTCATATTAGGCAAGGTCTCATATTACTTTCTTCTGAAAACTCTCTAGTTTTAAGCAGATCCAAAATTATATACTGCAGAGATTATCTGAAAGATATAATGTGACCATAGATAGTATTTCTTACTGGGGAGTTAATCCCATATTCTGTAAATAAGAAAGTAGAACATACAGAAAAACTAACAGGAAGATGACTGATGTAGGTGGAGGGCCAGTCAGTGGACAGTGCAGATCAGGGAGAGCAGTTCTGAGCTCATATATCAAATGGCACAAGGAGTAAGGGGAGCACTGTCCTTTCCCAAGAAATTCTGTAGGTGGACATTGCAAGCTGTTGGAAGTGTTAAGGAACTCACCATCTCACTATTTGGCATGAAACTCTTCTTCTTCATAGTTATTAAAGTTCATTCCATTTTCAAAAATTCAACAAATATTTTGGAAGTAGAATTGATTTACAAGGGGACTGGAAATTCACAAAGGTTGAAAGCACGATGTATGCTTTATAAATAATGGACAAAGCAAGAAATACAATCCATAATGTGCTGTTTACAGCCCAAACTCTCCCCAGTAATCTCCAGGGATACTTTATAAATGGCTTACAACTCTCCTAAATGGTTTGAGAAGTCTGAAGTGAGTATAAAAAATACTAGTAACAACTTTTTTGAGGAAGCTTCCAAAAGCCAAGACTTTTTGCCTAGATATTGATGGTTTGAAGCAGATACTGGCACAAATCTGTGAATGGGACAAATGAGAACCTAGGGGAGTTCATAGTATAGAATACCTCTCAGACTTCTGTGCTCTCACTCTAGCTCTCTCACTGCTCGATACCCTTTGCTTATATAGATATACTCTTTAAACACTAAGTATCGCTCAAGAGGATTTAATAAGCAATATTTGAGCTTTCCTGTATCTTTCAATATGAGCTACAGTCTTAAATGTATGTTTCCTAAAAAGCCATGAAACATTGATACTTTTCACAGAATGTATCTTGACTAGTGTTTAAATATCTTTACAAACACTTAAACTGGCTTTTTTCCCTCCAAAACCTTTCCATGGTGGTTCTTCGAAGGACTCGTGCATAAATTTCAGAGAATCCAAAGTCGCCTATGCTGGATCTGGCCATAGACTCTCTTATCTTACCCTTTTGCCCAGTAAACAGATTCAGGTGAGGAACCACAGAGGTGGATTTAAATTCAGAGAAAGACAG
>RJWT010010802.1:0-23836 GCA_004365215.1 Cuniculus paca | reverse complement strand
TGGAATTTTTACAAATAAAGAGATAGTTTCTTTTTGCGAATGTGTTTTGTCGTTGCTGCTGTTTGACTTAACAAAGTCTTCTTGTGTGTTGTTTTTCAAACACAGCCTGTTTGAAGTCCGGACAAGCTTCCCCGTGCTTGGAATGGAATGAAAGTCAACAGCAAATAAAACTTACATGACTAAAAACTCCTTGCTAGAAATTTGTTTTCTGTTCTTTTTCTCTGATTTTAAAAGTTATACGTATACTTTGGAACTAAGAGAAAGCGTGCATAAGTTTTTGTTTTTGTTTTTGTTTTCATGGACAGAAATAGGCAATTGCACAAAGGCAAAGGTAAAGTTACTGATTTCTGACAAGTTTTGTCAAGTTAATTGCATATATTTCCTACTGTACATGCCACACCTAGGAAGTGTGTGTTATTATTACTCCTCATTATTACTACTTCAGATGTATAACCAGAGAGTCAGGAAGGTAAAATAAATTTCCCAAGGCTCTCTACTGTTATGCAGTTCGAATTTATACTGAAAACTGAGTGGTCATTAAGCTAAGATTGCTATCCCCAACCTGAAATTCTGTCTATCTAAAATTTGGGAGATTTTATTTTTTCATAGAGTTGATAATAAACTATCTATAAAGAACAAGAGGAATAAGAGAAAAAAAAAACTGCAAGGTATGTAAGAAAGAGTTTACATCATTTTTCTCTTTACAAATTTAATGATGATTAAGGTCAGTGAATCAGAAAAGTTGTGAAGACAACACTGGTTGTATCCAGGGGAAGAAGAAACAAATACGGTACTCTATTTGTAACCCTTCTGTGAGAATAATGGAAATAAAAAATGCTTGAAACAGCAAAACCATTAAGGAAAAACATGACAAAACACAGATCATAGCAAGAAAAGTGAAAATAGAATCATAAAACATTCACAAGTAAGCATCTCCAACCTTCAAACTAATTACAGAGACAGCTTAAAGCGTCAATGCCATTTGAATTCAGTTGATAAGCCTGATACAGAACATTGCGGTAGAGTTCACTTGGGAAGAGCCGTTCATGGAAAGAGCCAAGTCGGAGATTAACAGGACCTGCTTAGTGAGTAGTGAATACCAAGGGACTTCATGAGAAGAGCAGATTCGCCTGTCTGTACCAGGCAACGTGAGATCGCCACAAGAAAAGGGCTTTAAAGTCAGGCACCTGTTCAGCTCTGAGCAGAATTAGCATCTGACCTTGAGCAGGTTAATGCTGAATTTTCTGAATCTCAATTGCCTTCTATTTTTTTTAAAAGGATTAACCGAAGTAAAACTTTACAATGACAAAAATCTAGCATGAGAACCTGTCCTAAACTAAAATATAGTGCGTGGGGTTCATTCATTCATTCATTCATTCATTCGTGGCAACGTGCAGTCATCCCTTGCAAGCGCAGTTCCTACCCTCCACAAGATGGAATTTAGAGGGAAAGATTTCTAAGTGACGCAGCGCTTACCGTGTAGAGAGATGCATACTTGAGGATCAGGCTACAAGAAAGCCCGAGAAAGTCACACGGTCACTGTGTGTAGTGTCAGCGAGGGTTGAAGGCAGAAGCACTGTGAAACGGAACACAGTATGAAAGCAAGCTACCTACTGAGAAGTTAGGAAAGTGTTGCAGACCACAGTCAGTTCCATGGCGTACCGTGGTTGTCTAACAGTGCATCCCTAGAGAGACCTACAATTTTCATGCTACTTTTCATAAATATGTACTAAAATGCCCAGTATTTTACACAATCTGGTGAAATGTCAGCAAGTACAAATACCTCACTTATTTAGATAAAAAATATGAGCGGGCTTTCAAGGATAAGACACTGGGCCAGATGTTCTTAAGAATAAGCAAAACCTGAACTCCCATCTTCACAGAGCGGTGGATCTAGCACAGCCGAGACTGCGCACGCACACAAAAGAATCCGGTTTCAAAATGCCAAATGAGGGCTGGGGATGTGACTCAGTGGTGGAGCCCTTGCCTTGCATGCAAAGGGCCCTGAGTTCACTCCCCAGGGCCACATAAATAAATAAATAAATAAATAAATAACCCACAAAATGCCAAACCATTAGAGTTACAAAAGAACTCATAAGCGCATTTCCGTGGATGTGTATATACACACATAACTATGAAAGGAAAAGCTACATCCTCTAGAATGCATGATACCTGTAGGGTTAAGCTCAATGACAAATTTTATGAGAAATTTTTATAGAATTAAAGGTCATACCAGTGACCCAAATACGCTTCATTATCAGTAGTATAAATGTAAGTGTACTTTTTTTTTTTCAAATTGTTAATATCTGTACTTTTCTCAATTTTTCCTGTCAGGAACAACTAAAAATTCTGGCCACTCTATATACAATAAACATAAAAAGACTTTGAAAAGTGTTGAACGAAAGCATGTTAACGAATCTGGGACTCAAGGAAGTACATGCTGTTTAGTTTTCTGGGTTTCCTTTTTTTTTTTTTTTTTCTTTCTGTTGTCTCTCTTGTTTGCTAGGGAAGAAGTCACAATTCAGAAACTCTGAAAACACAGACAAAATAGAAGATCCAACAAAACCCTGTTCTCTCGAAGCAATGGCTGTGAAAGAGGAAAATCTAGCACTTCACAAGAGGTGGGCTACATCCTCCCTACTCCGGTGAACGCAGCTAGAAACAGCTGCGGAATCAGCTGACTGCAGACAGCTGGGGTCCTGTGTGCAGCCTGCCCCCCACCTGCGGGGCAGTGAGGATCCCAGCCTTGCTGGGCAGTGCTGCCAGGGAGCTCCAAACAGCAAAATGGGGCTTTCGCCCCAAGGGGAGCAATGGCTTTGCCCAGGTGGCAGTGGAGGCACCTGAAGAGCCTGGCCGACCCCTCTGCCAGTGAATAGCAAGACACTTCTCTCACTCCCGGCTGTCTTACTATCGTTAGAAGCCTTTCGTGGATTCAGGGCTTTCACTGCTACCGAGGCCAGATAATTCCCGAAGTGCTGTCATCAGGTCAGGCCGTGTGGACGTGAAAACACGCCGGCCCAGCATCAAGCAGAAGTCTGTGTTTCCCCTGCGGTGCAGCTGGAGGTCTGGGAGAAACTGATTCATCTGCGTCTCGCTACCTGTCAGCAACGAGACACTGTCTCCTTATTCTACCGGGACAGTGCCGGGGGAAGCCAGTGCAAACAAGTGGTTTAGACCAGACACGGAAACCAGGAGTGAGCGGAAGCGAGGGGAGCGGAAGTGGACACCAAGAGAATGAAGATACGGACTGCACGCACCACCGCCCCGCAATGAATGCAGCCGCCATGTCCTGCAAACACGCGCCCGTGACAATAAACCTTAGAAAATAAGACCCAGATTTTCACAGCACAGTATCCCGAATATCCAAGTTCCAAAAATGCTTCCATAAGTTAAAGATGGACACGTGACAAGCAAATCTAGACTATTTCAGTGAAATAAAAGACAAGACTGTAGAGCAGAATCAAGTGGAACTTTTAAGACTAAAAAATGTTGAAAGCAAAATAATAAAACAGAAGATTTCAAACACAGATTAAAAGAGTGGGAGAAATCAATGAATACAAAGATAGAATGACAGGATTTATCTAATTATATCACAGAGAAAAAAATTGGAAAAAGATCATAGCTCTACGGACTTCTGAGATAAAATCTGAACACACAATCCATCTCAACACTTGATAATACACAGAATATTAGTGAAAATACAGAAGAGCTCAAACAATAAATCATCAGTATCTATCCCACATTTATACAACATTTCATTCAAAAGACAGCAGAATATAGTATTTTTAAGTTTTTATGAATTACAGAATATAATATATAGTGCACAATGGAAAACCATAATGATTTTGAAAATTTATATATAATGTATTCTCTGATTATAGTGAAGTGTAACAAAAATCAACAAAAGTCAAGTTTCCAAAAAAAATAAATAAATTAAGCAACACTCTTCAAAACCACAAGAAAAATGTAAAATGTATTGAATTGAATAAAAATGAAACTACATATCAAGCATTGTAGAGTCTAGCTAAACTATTATTGAGAGGGAAATGAATAACATTTATAGTAATGGAAAAAAAAGGAAAACCTCAGAATAAGAATTAGACTCATACCAACATAACCTAGAAAAAATATTAAAGTAAACTGAAGCAAAGAAAAATAAAAGCATAATATACATGAAACAAAATATAATACAGAAGCAACACTGAACAATTTATTGATTCTGTGAAATGATCTATAAAGATCTATAAACCTGCAGAATGGTTGTACTAGTTCCTATTGCCACCAAATTTGTAGAAGCCTTTCTTTATGCCCTGCAGTCTTGTCAGCACTTGTTATTGTATGATTTTATGATGAAAGCCATTTTTTCTGGGGTGAGATAGAATCCTAATGTTTCTCTAATGGTCCAGAATACAGTATATTTTCTTCATATATTTATTGGCCACTTGTACTTCTTTTTTTAAGCAGTATTTATTTATTTCAAGTTCTCATTTTTTGATTGGGTCTATTATTTGGTGACTCTAAATTTTTGAGTTATTTTTATATCCTAGACATTAGTCCTAAATCTGAGCAAGAGGTAGCAGTTTGGTTTTTCCACTGGCTGCCTCTTCATGCAGTTTGTTGCTTCCTTTACTGTGTAGTAGAAGGTTTTTAATTTGCAAAAATACCATTTGTTGATTTTTGATGTTATTTCTTGTGCAATTAGTATAATCAGTATGAAAATCAGTTCAGAAATTCCTCAATGAAAACTAGAAATTCCATATGACCCAACTATTTCCTTCCCTTCAAGATATCATCCCAAAGGGGTTGAAGATAGCATATGATAGTGACCCATGCACAACCATATTTGTGGCAGCACAACTCATAATAGCTAAATTTGGAAGTAGTTTACACACCTATTAACAGACAAATGGACAAAGAAAATGCCATATTTATACACAATGGAGTGCTACTGTTCCATAAAAACTACAAATGTGATTCCTTGGCAGAAAGAAGGATGCACTTCATGACCATAGTGCTAAGAAAAATAAATCAGACACACGAACTTAAATATTGCATCATTTCTCTTAAATAAATTAAAATGTAAATAAATTAAAGAGCAAAATTAAAAAAATATAGAAAAGAGGGAAGAGGCACAAAAGACAGGGGGAGAGAGAAAGGAGGAGAAAGGGAAAGGATGAAGGGAAGAATTCAGCTGGGCCAGTACATGTACCAACTTCCCACAACTAGAGTAATTAACATGTACTACAACCATGTACCAATAAAAGGGGTGAAATCCTATAACAAAAGTTTTATAAATGTAATCTGACATGTAAAAACATTATGATCCAGTGGTATCTTTTTGTGAATACAACTTTCATTAAATATTGAAAACTCCATCAATGTTATCCAGCATACCTACCGGTCATAAAGGAAAATAAACCCCATGATCAATTCAAATTATGGAGAAATATCACTGGATAAAAAATAATCCCTTTTAAGAGAAAAGTGTCAGCAAACTAAGGAGCAAGGTTTCAAAGACAGAATCAGTCATTTATTCCCAAACATTGATTGTGTTACATTTGGTCCATCACAGGGCAAGTGTGACTGATACTGCACCACAAGTGAGTTTTAGTATATGAGGACGGAAGCCCAAAGCACAGAAGATGGTTGAATGCCCAGCGAGCATGCGCTGAACACACACAGGGAGCAGGAATGGGTTAGGAGCAATCTTTCTTTCATTGATAAAATGGTTTGCATGAGTATTTGAGACACCTAAGCAACTTCACTTGTGGAGGGAGAGCATCACTGAAAGTTTCACCAAACAATGAAAAGCATTAAGTTAAACAGAGCTGAGAGGTACAGCAAGAGATCGCATAGAAATCAAAAACATTTTTGGATGACTTTTTGATATCATCCTCTTGGTAATTTTTCTATCTTTCTTTCCATTTAAATGAATGTACTCAGTTTATGTTCTTTCTCTTTCTCAAGTCCTGAAGTCAAAAGTATTTATTGCTCAAGATCATATTTCCTATATTTAGGTTAGTTTGACAAACTGATGTAGGGCTGAGTTAATTCTAGACTTTCGTTGCTTCCTATTATTGATATTTCCAATTCTTATTTACTCTGGAATACAGGTTATGGCTCATTAATGATAAAATTTTCTACAGTTCAAGCTGAAATACTGAAAAAATTTAAATGAAGTGACTTTTTAATTTCATCTGCATGTATTTATCATTTGATTCTGTCCTGTCATTTTTGGCTTTACGGTTTTAAAATTACCTCATGGTAGATACATACAATAAATTAGATAAAAGAGAAATAGAAGGAAGTATGTGCATGCAGTTGCATGTGTGTGCGTTCCACAAATGTAAACACACTAGCATCATGTGGGTACACTTTCGCACCTTTCCTGACCACATATGAAAATATCAAGCCACTGTCAGACTGAATTCACCCCTTCAGTATGTGTGTAGCTGCATTTCTTGGAATCTGTAGGTCAAGGAAACATTAATGACAATGCAAAGATAATTACCACCCAACTAATAATTATCAACTAGCTTTTGCAAAACTGAGATATAGGGAGGGGTCTCTAGGTAAGCAGTTGAGGTGTGGAGACTGGAGAGTAGGTGACTTCTGAAGGAGAGCCCCTCTGCACAATAGTGAAGTTCTAGCCTAGAAAGGGCAGGGAAGTCAGGCGTTGCGGTTTACACCTGTATTCCCAGCACCCTGGGGGGTGAGGTAAAGTCACAAGGCAAGTTTGAACCTCACCTGGGTGACTCAGCGACTTAGCAAGACTTCGTCTCAAAAATAAAAACTAAAATATAAGAAATTATAAAAGGGGGATCCAGGGATGTGGCTTGATATGAAGACTCTGGGATCAATAACCACTAACACAGAAAAAAAAAAAGACAGGATGGAGACATTTGTTTCTGTGGATTGTTAAAATAATCTTTAGCTGTTTATTTCCCAAAAAATTTCGTACCACTAGGGTTCCCTAACATAACAAGAAGCAAAAATCAAGTGAATAAATTTTGAAAATGAGTCAGTTTCTGCTGGACAGAGGAAAGGATATAGATCATTAAAGAAAATTAAAGAAACAAGACGTATTTTCTATCCTAAAAAGAATGAGTCATAAAAAGTGTCTTACAATCTGTTTTCACAGAAGAAATTAAATATGACTAATTATGTAAAAAACATATTAGCAGAATCGGGATATTACTATCCAACTGGAATACATCGACTCAGCAGAAAACATGAATTAAACATTCATCCCCTGACAGATAACCATCATTTCTTTTTGAAAGTAGAATGAGGCTTCTTCACAAAAATGTAACAGTGTGAGTGAAGTTGAGAATTTAACCTAAATCATATTTCAGAAAGGAACCTTTACTACTAATTGATTGCAGTAAATAAACATTATTGTAAAATAAATAAAGATAATCAGGTTTTATGGAAATATATACTTTACAAAAAATGTGAATTTTGAAAGTCACAAATTTGAGATAACTTTTCAAATAAAGCAAACTTTAGGCTGCTTTAGAATTTCTTCCTTTGGTGCAGACATTTTAAATGAAATCCATCCAAAGCTAAAATAATTAATTCTCATCAAACCTGTTTCTGTGTGTGTTTTTCTTCAGATCACGACCCCATTTCTTCAAAGATTTATCCAAGTGTGAAGCTATGTCATCAACGTTAATTTCTGCCTTGCTTCTAACTGCTTGCCAGTCCAATGATCAGCACAACTCTCACTTTGTGCCAAATTTAATTGGGTCGGAATGCATTTTTCCCCCATAACTGTACATTTTTCAACTCATTATCCTTGTCTTCAGTTTCATAATTTTCTCCTAATTGCTTTTGCTTGATAATACTTTCCTCTAAAGGATCTTATTTGAAGATGCATAAATTCTAAAAGGCTCCTTCATGAAATCACCAATGACACGTTTAATGCTCTTTATTCTCATCATAAGATCTACTTTTTAATCCACACCTCCTATGATTATCTTAATATTTCAACTACGTTCTTCACATGCTATGCTTCTGTGACAGTCATTGTGTAAGAGCCATGTCTTTTTGCATACACTTTCACACTTGTAAAAAGATGATCAATGTGGACGCTATACATCGAGATTAAAAACAAAACTTATACATAGCACTTGAAGATACATAGGACATGTGTTGAGTGTTCAGTAAATGCTAAGCTGGCCAAGTTAAAGAAAAATATTTCCATAGTTTTATAACTTGATTTCTCAGTCAAAGTGTCCTCCTCCATCATCATTCTCTACTTGCCAAACTGTTTTTTTCACACAGTGTAACAAGACTTGCTTAAGCTTTCTCATATTTATTATAGTGTAAATCATATTATGCCATGAATGGTTACATTTTATTTAGTGTGAAAGATATGTGATATATGTGTAGTAAAATAGAACTGATCTCACTGGATTCCATTCTTTAAGAGACAAGTGCACAGATTTATTTGAAAAATAAACAATACATTATTTTTATTAATTTTTCCCCCTTAAACTTTGTGTTCTTTGAACTCTGCACCTTTGAAGGTGCAGAATGACATTTTCTTGTAAGAGTTAAATAGTTTCGAGTGAATGATCCCAATGCTATTTAATTTCACAGCACTCTTAAATATAACAAAAATAATCACAGTGTTACTTAATATAGTGCAAGGAAAAAAGGCTTATTAGCTAAGGGATATTGTAAAAATTAAAGACCCAAAGGGCATTACATAAGCATAACCCTGATCTATCTATATTATTAAAATATGCTATCTGTCCAAAATTCTAGTAATAGTATCAAAAGTTATTCCTTCCTTTATGCTGTTTTTCATGTATGCTGAAAACTAGAAACTTAAAGATTATGGATACTAATAAAATTGGCTCTATGTGGAAGCAACTCATAAAATGTAGTTAAAATAATTGAGTACTACTTTCTTGAGTATCCTTGAGTCACCATAAACTAAGGTGTTTTTCTAGGGCAACAATATCTGGATAACTGGGTCAGTCATTTTTTTCATTCACTCATTGAAAAAATATTGTCTAATAGTAGTTTATTAATATATTAAAAATATGATCAGATAAAAGTGGATTTGAAATATTCTTTTGTTTTGAATTATCAATATTTGGATTATATAATATTATTTCCTGAAGTTGATATAGCTAAGTATAAGATAAAATCTACTTATATAGTAGTGTATAAATAGTATTTTGTGCTCTAATAAGACATTCTTAAAACATATACGCACACACATATTTGAACATATTTGTATAGTGGAATTTCAAGGGTGTTGGTAAAATATACATTAAATAATCAAAAATAAAGAATATCTAATTATAAAACGTGGTACTGGTATGAAAAAGTACGCAGGAATACGCAAGACTACAAAGCATGAGCTAATTTAGATTTGTGAATTTTTACAGAATTCTCCAGGAAATTATATTTCACTTTCTCAGCTCAAGTAATAGTTAAATAACAAAGGCTGGACAGATAGAATTGCCTAGAATCAGGAGTGAGGGATGTGAAGAAAGCCTAAGAAAGAGATCGTGACATGGCTAGATGGACCGTTACCTTTCTAGCTTAGGAGATGCTCGGGGTCTTAGTAGAGTGCACTTCTGCAAATGTCGGGTGGGTCATGGAGGAAATGGTGGATGAACTTGTGGCATTGTGTCTGGTCCCACAATTTTCCTCTCTGGTATTATTCTTCTGTTCCACTTCAAAAGTGCTGGCTTGGAGCCAGCTGGAGATGGACTGAATTCTCAGTAGCCATGAGCCAAATAAACCATTTCTTCCTTTAAATTGAGGGTGTTAGTTACTTTTGTCAAGCACCAAGAAAGCTGACTAGTATGAACCGGATAGCTAGAAATGAGTGAGTACAGGGAAGGTTGGTGAACACTGAATCCTGCATAAGATGAACAGCTGGGATGGAATCATAAGTTATTTACTGCAGAATTTTTATGAAAGTAGAATTATTTCTCTTTTACTGCTATAATTTACAGCAAATTTCTTAAAGAAATGATAAAAGCAATTTATTATTTAAATCACAAATGGCACTGTGTCCACTTCACCTTTCCCAGTCCACAGTTCCTACTCCCTCACATGATTTTGTCTACCATTTGTCTCTGTAACAACTTCCCACTATCCAATTCTAGTTCTCTTTATCAAAGCTCAGAACTTTCAGCAGAAACTGAACAAGAAGCCATCCTTTTATGATACCTTAGAGTTCCTGGAATGAGACTGTTAAGTAATTTAACTTACTGGGTACAAAACAACAAAAATGATGCAAGTAGAATCGAATAGAGAGACTGGGAAAATGAACCTGTGCATGCAGGATCAAGTGATACTCAATGAAGTCACTACAGATACACAACAGGAAAAGCAGGGTTCCTTCAAAGACTTGTTGCAAAAACTGGACATTCAAATGCAGAAGAATGAAGGTAATCTAAAAACTACACAAGGTTATTATTTGTTTACGTTAATTGCATATCTTTGAGGAGCACTGTGAAGATAAATACGTTGGCCAAACTAAAAGACATGACAGAAGTATAACGGGATGAGACCATGCTGTCCTGCCCACTCTTCTTTTCAATGCCACCACTTTGTTATCTCCAAATTTTTGCTTTCTTAATAGAAATATCATTACCATTTCCATAATTTTATAGGAGATAAAAGTGTGTACTAGAAATGCAAGCTATTAGGTTCTTTCATATTTACTTATGTCTTGAAAATCTCAACAGAATAGCATGCATTGCAAAATTGCTTAACATTGTAGTATTAGCAAAGGTAGTAACTTGGATCATATTATATTTTCAGTAATAACATATCAGGTTAATAAATTTAAAGAATTATTTATGTATGAAATACATGTAGCATGCAATGCAACTTCAAAATTATTCAAATGAATTATAACTTCAAAAAATTTACATTTTAATAGAGAAGGTAAGGGTTACACTATTGAGACATGGTACAAGATTGTATTCTGTAATACATCACATTGAAGAAGGATAACTCCAGTAATTCATCCTAACTACACTAAGTTCCAAGCTGGAGGGATAGCTGAAATAGTATTTAAATTTTGTCAAAATTTGCAGTGAATTTTGCCTATAAAATATCCTCCCCAAATTAACCATGTTGTAAATAATGTCCTTGGATTCTCACCTTAATGAATGTTGAAACGCAGGCCTACCATGGGTCATCAGGTGTGATCAAAAAACACGGTGAAAGTTTAGATTTTTTTTTCTTTAAGTCTTTGCGATGAAAGACGCATTGCCATTAATCTCCCTCAAAGTACTTCCCCTCATTTTAAATACATTGATTTCATCTCCCGGTCACTTTCTGAAGCAGTTCTGGAAGTCCTCGGTCAAGAATGTCTTTACAAGATGCTGTCATGGCCGGCATGAGTTGTTACAAAATGTTTACCTTTTATGGGCAGTTTGACTTCCTAGAACATCAGAAGTTTCAGAGCACCAGATTCATTGATTAAGGTGTATGAAGACACACAGAAATGTTTTCACAGACCTGCATTTCTATTGGAGCACTCACCACATTTCTGATCACATTTTACAAAGGCATGAAAGACCTTCCAGAAATGGTTCAGAAAGTGGCAGGAAGGATGGGATAAATGTGTGTGAAGAGAGGGAGAGAATTATAAAAGGGGGTTAGAGGCCTTGTGTCTTCTAGGCTTTTTTGATTTGTTTTGTTTTTGTTTGTTCACTTTTTTGTTTTTCAAGACAGGATCTCCCTATGTAGTTCACATTGGCCTTGGACTCACTTTGTGTCCCAGGCCGGCCTCAAACTGGTAGCAATCCTCCTGCCTCAACCTCCCATGTGGTGTTTGAATTAAAAACGCATACCACCATGCCCAACAGCAATATGTCTTTTAGTATAAAAATATTTTGAGTAAACATTTACTATATGATTAGATCACACGTCTTATATTACCTCACAATATGATTAGTGCAACAAATTTTTTTTAAATAAGGTCCTTTGATTGCCAACTCTGACTTACTGCATTTTCCTCCTTTTATTGCCTCACAGAAATTTTTTTTGGGAAGTATATTAATTGGTACAGAACTAAAGTTTGCCTCTTACACTGTTGAAGTAATGTTTATGCATACATTATAAAAAAGGTTCATATATAAGATTATGTTTTCACTTAAAATTATAAAATGTATATTATGTATAAAACGCAAATTTATATACATGACAATTTGCTTATGCATATATTTACTTATATATACCTAAACACTTAATTTTCATTTTCTTTTTCTACACATTACATAAAATGTTTCTTTGGGTGAGCATGATCATAAGAAAAACCATGATTTTTAATTCCAAATCAAAATATTTCCCCTGAATTCACAGTGTGTAGTTTCTCTGTTCTATTTCTGGTTCTCACTTGGATGATTTTCAAATAATCCAAAAATATTAACATCTGCGACACTTAGATAAAGATTCCTCTAACTCAGAAACTAATGAATTGCACCTTCTTCAAAATCGTCTTCTCTTTAAAAAATGAGAATCCAACTGAGACTTTTTTGGGTCACTGAGAAATAACTTTTGGAATTGGAGCTCGGCTGTCAGATGCGTTTGGCATGGGGGAATGCCTTGCCTAGAGAACATTTGAGGGTCTCTCTGCTTTATCTTGGGATTTCATATTGGAAAGGTCAAGCCATAATACTCTCCTAAGACAGCACACACCTCACACCATTTGG
This sequence comes from Cuniculus paca, assembly GCA_004365215.1. NCBI lineage: Eukaryota > Metazoa > Chordata > Mammalia > Rodentia > Cuniculidae > Cuniculus > Cuniculus paca. The sequence continues at coordinate 11,141 of RJWT010010802.1, read as the reverse complement.
AGACATATAAGCTTTTATAGAATGTTTGAAAGTGTGGGTAGGGTTGGGGGAAGAAAGGGAGAAGGCATCATTCTTTAATTGATCTGTTGTGAAAGATGATTCACATTTTTCTGCATTGTACACTTTCATACTCTTTCTTTAATAAATGGTATGAGAAGGCAAAAATATTTGGAAGTGACTGCACCACAATCATATAAAAGTGACACACAAATAAAAAATAAGTGCATTGTACTTCAGTTATTTTGAAATCACAGTAATGTCTAAACAATATGACATTTACTCTGCTTCTGTTACGGTTTTTAAATAAGTAAGTTTAGATCGTATCACAGTAATTTTTATGCATTGAGAAATAATGGAGATCCTAATTTTAATTCATTTCTCCTCCCAGTGTGTTAACACCTTATTATCCAACAAGGAGTCCTATTGGTGACCAATTTTATCAGGGGAAATGTCAAAGAACCTAAGTATATCCATACATCCATTGCACATTATCAATTAAGTGTTTTCAAGGATAAAGTTAATATTTTCTTTCCTTGATTCAATTTTTAGTTGATTCTATGTTGGGAGAATGTGAGCAATTATCAGATTCAAAGTACAACAAGTATAATTTCAAGTACAGCATTTCAGAAGGGAAAATCTTTCCAAATTCTTAATGGTCCAATGAAAGGTTTTTCACATAGCATTTCAACGTATTCAGATAAAGTTCCAATTTTAATATCTAAAATTCACACTTAATAAAAAATATAGCCCTCACTTGTTTCAACGTTATGTGCGTATATGTATGCATAAGCCTTTACATATAAACAGTTTTTATGTATAAACTGGATTAAAGCAATTTTTATCATGGTCAATGATTTACATACCTGGTTGTGTCACAGAATTTTAAAAGATTTCATCATTTGTTATCATCATTTATTAAACAATATAGTTAATTTAATCTGTACTGTTGGTATATAATTAAATATAATTTAAAATTTTACTTAGTGGCTAAAAATCAGAGCAAGAAAATTATTTTAGAAATTAGACTTTGATAAAATACTATATGACTTCTTTTCAAAAAATGTAAACTATTAATAAAGCTTGATAAGTAAAATAAAATGAAAATTAAATTAGAACTATTATTTTGTCTCAATAATATAGTTAAACTTTCCTAAGGCTGCTTGGCAAATTACCACCAACTCTGTGACTCAAAAAAGAAAATCCATTTACTATCCAAAATTATACAGATGAGATACTGAACGTTACAGGGTTGGAATTTCTGTACCGGAAGTTTGAAGATAAAAGTTGTGGTATTAATAAGACTAGCTTGGCAAGAACCTATTTTCAGACTTATTCCATTTGTTAGAAGAACTCAATTTTTCAAGTTGTAGGAGTAAGGTCTTCATTTGTTTGACATGAACATCTTTCCATTTTCAAGTCTGCAATCCCGTGCTGAATTCTTCTCACACATCAGATCGCTCTGAATTTTGTGTCTGCCTTTACTTGGGAAAAAAGCTGGCTTTGTAAAGTCTCATGTGATTACATTGCAACAAAGCAATTAATCCAGAACAAATTTTTTCATTTAAAATCATTCGATGCGTGATCTTAGTTGCAAAGACACTTTTGTCACTTAAAGTAACTTGTGTATGAGTAACTAAAAAAAGGTTAAAAATCACAGGGTGAAAATCCTGCCCACAATGCCATGTTAGCTTAGACGAGTTTATTTCATCCTGGATCTTTCGTGCATCCCAAACGTCTCTCATTTCTATAGGCGATGTGAATGCCTATTGTCGGCACACCCCTCTCCTTTGCTTACCTTTCTTCAGACACAGGAAAGAATGAGATGCATCACACATACGATCTTATTTAAATTTGAAAATGCAGTTCAGCGTCCATCGTCTTCATGTAAGAGATTTGAGCACAGATACATGGATAGATTGAAGACTTACTGAAAAAATCCAATCTTCCAGTGAAACAACTGGGATTTGAACTCAGTTTCCCTATGTAACATGCATACTCACTCACTCACTCTCTATGTTGCTTTTCTAGCTCTTGCATAACAGAATGCCACAGACCAGGTGGCTCGACACATTGCACATGTGTGCTTCACAGCTCTCAACCTATAGGTCTGAAATGCAGGTGTTACTAGGGCCATTTCTTTCTGAACTCTAGGTCATTGCTGGCCACTCTTGGGGCTTCTTCTTGTCTTCAGTTTCATAACTCCTTTTCTGTCCCTGATGCACACAACTTTGTTTCCTGTGTGTGTTTCACTTTGTGATCTGTCTCTCCTTGATGTCACTGTGTCCTTTATCCTCATCTTATGAGAATACCAATAATTGAATGAAGGACCCACCTTAATTTTGTGTGACCTCACCTCAACATACATCAAGACTCTATTTCCAAATAAGGTCACATATCTTATTACCTAGGTTTAGGGCTCCAAAATGTCTTTTAGGTGGATACTTCATAGCTGGAGAGTTCAGAAAAGTAGTTTACTTGAGATCAAAAAGTATTGAAATTTGCATTTTGTCCCACAAACAAAATGGAACCCATACTTACACGGGAAAATAAATAGAAAAGAATCTTGATTTTTGAAAGTTCGCAGCTTTATACAACTACACAAATGAAGGAAGTCTCTCATTCTTCATATATATCTTAAAATTAGTACTTTTCATCAAAATACTAGAATTAAAAGTAGCAAATATCTCTTATGAGATACTCAGATTCTCCATCTGAAAAGGAAGATCAAGATTAGAATAGCAATTATGTAGTAAGGAGAGATAACAAACCGAAAGAAAACAAATGGTCATGAGGTCACAGCCTCATAGTTGCTTAGTTTGAACTGGCGAAGGCCAGCCAATCATCAGCTCATTGTATTTGTTTAAAAAAAAAGCCTGAAGAAGATATTTAATTAGCCAATGAGCCAGCTATGGAGGATAAGCTCAAGAGATGCCAACTGTACACAAAATAAGGAAGGATTGTCTAACAGTTTTAGGGGCCCAAAGAAGAAAGACTTCTACACAAGTAGAAGCGGAAGGCATCAGACGATCAGCTAACTTCTGGAGAGTGATAGTATGGGGGAATTAACTCACAGTATGAGAGCCAGGCTGATGATATGCCTCACACTGGAAGATCAATAGCAAGGTAGGTCATTACCCTGGTTCCACCTTAGAAAAGCAGTTTGCCTTGAGAGACTCTATGTTAGTGTCTTATCCAAACCTCAGGAACTAACGCATGGTTGTTCTATTTTTATCACATTCCTGGTGGTGAAAGCATTTTCCAGCACAGGCGGGGCTCAACATTTGATGGCAAAGCACATAGAGGGTAATTCAGTTAGCACAATAAAAGAGACATTCTGCATCTGTCAACTACCTAGATTGCTGGTTTAGAAAAAGATACCTACGTGGATTCAATGGCTTGGAGCATGAAAAAAAAATGTAGTCATTTTGCAAACCCAGAGATTTCAGTGCAATGATTACAGCGATCTCTCATTTGTCCCTCCCTGGTGGGTCTCAGCAAGCTCATGGGGCTGACACCGCACCTATCCCTGGAATTGCCTCTCTGGAGGTGAAGTCTTCCCACTGTGCTGTCACCAGCTGATGCCTTGCCATGTTCCGCAAGGATCAGCTTTTGACAGAGGAAACTAAAAAAGTGATTCCTGACTATTAGAAACTTCTGATTTTAAGAATGGCATGATAACCTGCCTTGGAGTCATCTTTTTCTCTGGCTGTGATTAGTACACTTTCAGGGACTATGAATAATACACTTTCAGGGACAATTTTTTATTATTTCTGAGGACAGCGATGTATAGATTTTTTGCACGTGTTCGTACTTCCCATTTCTCATTTCCACCCAACCCAGTTTCTCAAAGTATTTATAATTTAATTTCTTTTTTGCTTAAGATGTAGACCATAGCACAACTTCTAGAAGAATATAACAATTACCTTTTTGTCTGTTGCTTTTCAATTTTAGGAGATTGTCTGATATTTAGGCAGTTTCAACAGATTAGAGTTTCAGGCAAAATAACACTTTTAGTTTTTATTTGCTTAATATAGAGAACCTTCTCCAAAACTGCTTTTGTGGCTCATATTTTAATATTGGTTGTTTTCCGTGTGCTTGTCTGTCAAAAGAATGCTTAGTGGAGGAAGAAATTACTGGTTTGTCTTTTCCACATCTGTAGGATCTGATCCTTAGTTCTGTACCTAAAAAGTATCAAATAGGAATAAAAGCACCATTGGATTTCAGAACCATTTCTCCATATTTATCAGGAATTTTGTATCTTATTGAGTCTTTCAGTTTCTTACACTAGGGAGAAAGCAAGAGACACTAGGGTAACCATTGTTAATCTCCTGTTGTTATGTTTTGAAAACCTGTATAGCTTGCAGTGTTCTGCTTTGAAATGCTATATTATGTTTGACTCTATTCTGTTTTCTTTTGCTTTTTTCATTGTTTTGTTTTGTTTTGTCCTATTTTCTTTAAAATAAAAAAAAGAAAAAAAGAAAAAAAAGTATCAAATAGGTGTCTGCTGTTTGTCACATGACTGAAAGATGAATGAACATTACTCCTGACAGTCTTTACTGATCTCTAATGTGATACATTAGATCACGTTGGATGTATGGAAGAAGGCAGGGTTTTATACAAAAGGACATTGTAAGAAAACCTACAATTTTATTGCTTAATTGATCACAGGCTTCTACCCTTGCAATGTAAAAGCAGCCCTAACATTTATCTATACGCTGATGCTTTGTTAATTTTTGTCACATGAATCATTAATATGGCTTGGAAGTGTATTATGTCTTCTTGTTTTAATTTGGCTACATTTTAATATTATGGTACCTAACATATAATGAGAAGTACTGAACTTCTTCTTCTTTTTTTTTTTTTTTTTTTTGCGTCACCGGGGATTGAACTCACGACCTTGCACTTGCCAGGCAGGCGGTTAGGTCGCTGAGCTAGATCCCCAGCCCTCTGAACTTTTAATATGCCTGCTACCCACTGACTAAAGAAATCTGAAGGGTGTTTCATCCCAAATGGAGTTGCTGTCAATTGTATTTGCTGTGTCACTCTTCTGCATTGTTATGCAAGTGATTATTATGAATTGAGTGCTAACTTGACTTAAATATGCAGATGAAGAATTTTAATATATATTGAAATATTTATATGTTCACTCTTAATAGGTGCATTTAATTTGGCTCATTTTTACTAACAGTGTATTTTAGTTTGTTGGAAAGAATGTTTATGTTATTATCTGTTTTTTATGTAAAAATATTTTTGTTTTATGTCTTGTACTAACTGCTTTGAAGGTCACAAAGCATAGGGTAATAACTATTGTTAGTCTCTTACTTTTTGGTCTCCTGCATTTTTTTTTGTAGAAAAAAATGTTACCATATAAATTGTTGAAAAATATTAGTGCCCACCCATAATCCTAGCATTCTTGGAGGCTGAGGCAGGAGGACTACAAGTTCAATCCTGGTTTAGGTAACTTAGCAAATTAGTAAGATTCTGTCTCAAAATAAAAATTAACAAAGGTCTGGAAGTAATGCTCAGTGTGACAACCCTGCGTTTGATGCTTAACACTTCACTTTATGTCTGCCATGTCTTTGATAATATACGGGTATTGATGCTGACTCTACCCATTTCATCTACTAGCACTCATACTAGCAATTCTTAATGCAAGGATCGCTTCATCCATGAAATAAATTATGAAATATTTTCTATTTCTGTCTTAATCATAATGTAGCATGATCTCTTAGAACAACTAGAAATGAACTCCTTATAGTTTGAAAGTTTGCCTCAAAAACAGATTGAAATTCATTGGAGTTCCATTTCGTCAGACCAGGAATGTCTTAACAAATAGCATCTTGTAACAATAGCTGCTTGTTTCCAGGTTTAGCATTTCTGCTGTTCTGATCCATATGATCTTTTCTTTGGTGATTACTTGATCTTTGTTAATTCTTCAGACAAGATTTTTAATCTGTTTTGAAATCCATAAGCAGCAACAATTCTTCCAAAAGATTCTTTTCTTAATAACACAGGTAGCACTGGAGCCTATTACGTCTAGTCACTCTCTGTAGAGAATCCTGACTAAATTTTCAAGACATCACGTTGTGTCTTTTGTCATAAAGCACCAGTCTCCAACTGACTCTCTAGTAAGCCTCTTGGTCCCAATAATAAACATTGCATTTGGCAGAATTTCTCCACCATTTCCTGTGGTGCTATCATTCTCTAGACTAGAAATACTCACTTAGATTCTGACCTCTACGAGTCTGATAGTCCACCTCAACTCCAACACACCCCATGAATTATATTAATTCTCCCAGGAATCTTAATAAAATTTTAACTATCATTGTACAATTTTAACTCTTCATATAGAATTTGGAGGAACAGATGAAATATTTTAAAAGTAGTATAGTATAAAGTAAAGTAAAATAGAGCGTAACTGTGGCATTACTGAGTTGATGCACTAAGAAACACGAAGCGGATGTCTTGTGTTCCTTTCCTGTCTGCTGTAGTACATGAGTCAGCCATGAACTAAAATTAAAATATTTCCAGATATCCTGTTGGAGTCTACCACCGTGATTTTTAAATCCTCCACCAAACCAGTAGAAGCGAGCCACTTTGGCTGTGCGGAGGAGGACATATGAATATTTGATTCTCCAACATGCATATGAAGCCTTGTGGGTAGAAAAACTGAAGTATTTTGTTAAAGTTCCTCAAAGTTTGTAACAATCAAAATTAGCCAGGATTATCCCAGGAGGAGGTCACTGACTCACAACCTTGTCTGTGCAGAGCTAGAATTTCCACAAAGCAGAGACAGTGAACACGGACGCATTTCAGCGCCATCCTTGTACTCACTTGCCATCTCTGCACTGACAGATACAGCACAGCATCCTCTCTCTCTGTTCTGTGTCTCTCTGTGGGGACTGCTGAAATGTTCTCATCCCAGTCATCTCTTTATAAATATCCCTTACTGGCTTCCGTGAAGAAAGGACTCATTTCCTAAAATGCAGTATTTGGATACTGAAGTTAAATATCTCAAAGAAAAATCACCGCTAATGCCAAGGAAGTTGATGGTCGCACTTTTGCCTTTGAAACACACACACCTTCCAGCTGAAGCTGGACCACATCTAGGCCCCATAAAATATGTCACCACCGAAGGGGATGCATTTGAGCTACCACTGACCTGAGCCTAATGTAAACCAGTGACCTAAAAAATTTCATGTCCTAATACCAATTAGTTCTTTGCTGCCTGGGCTTCTCTGCTCCTACTTGCATCTGACATTTGAGAACAATTAGAGGGCATCGGATCTGCAAAACCCACTCTGTGTCCATACTCAGCAGAGCTGAACTTGGGTGCTTCAGCGCATATTAAAAGCCCTTAGAACTGCCCTAAAACTGTGTCCATCACATTTGTGAGAATCTATTAGATTTGGGGCTAAGTCCTGACAGAGATTAAAACAGCCTCTATCCTAGAATCTGAGAAGTCCTGCTTTGCCTCTCCCTGAAACTAATTTAACAGAATCTGTGCAGTCTCTGAGCAGTAGATGCTCAGCAAATGTCTGTGTTCACTTCTCACAGTCAACGTTCAGGCACAGACTCTTTACTTAGGAGAGGTAACACGCAATATGCTGGTGAATAGAAGAGAAATAGGTAAAATTTTGTGGGCAGAATTTTGCTTGGTTTTATCACAACTTATTGTGGAAAATATAGTATAACATACTTAGGGAAAAGTAAAAGAGAACAAGGCTGTTCATCTGCATGATGTTGTGTCTTACTCGGATATTGACAACTACATTGAATATTTATATAAAAAAGTGTTAAACCCTTAGCCCATCTTTGTTGAAGCAGATCTGGATGTCCTCTTTCTTTCTTTCTTTTTTTTTTTTTTTTTGCAGCACCGGGGACCGAACTCATGACCTTGCATTTGCCAGGCAGGCACTTAGGCCACTGAGCTAAATCCCCAGCAGAAGTCCTCTTTCTTGATTGTCTTTATTTGCACTGTTGTGACTGCTTTGATGCCCTGAATGAATTCAAAATGTTGACATTCTGTGGTCATTTTGACTTTTAAGAACCAGAAATCACACAGCGTTCGACACAGTGAATAATGTAGATGAGCCAGACATACTGTCATGGGTTTCAGCCCCTGCCTCTTTGCTGGATAGTACTGGGCAGCAGCAGTCACCACATTTTGCATCATAACTTCTAACATCATTCATGAAAGAATTGCAGAAATGCCTCAGACAGTGGCAATGATCAGATGATTGTTTTCAAAATGAAAGGATATATTTTGAGGGGATTAGTGTTAATGTGTCTTTTTTGTTAAAGAGAGTAGAACAAAACAAAACAAAACAAAGCAGAGTAAACACAAGGAAGCAGGTTGGAACAGAACAATGCAAGCAATACAGGACTTCAAAGCAAAACAACAGGAAATCAACAGTGGCTACCATAGTGTCTCTTGTTTTCTTCAAAATGGTTGTTTACACCTTCACACACAATGAATTCAAACAAAACAAAATAGTATAAAACCAATCAAAACAAAAGAATGAAAGCAGAACAGCCATTTTGAAGAAAACAAAGGACGTTATGGTGTTGTGTCTTTAACTGAAACAATCAATGCACATTATGATCAACACTTTGTACGTTCTCCTTCACAGTACTGAAAGTGGGAAGGTAAATGTGACAGGTGAAATAGAGGCTCTTTCTTTGTTTTGTTTTTATTGGCTTCTGTCATTCTAGATGCATAAAACAAGTCATGAGTTTCCTAACAGAGTTATTGGTTACCGCTTCCCCAAATGCTGCCTGTGACTGTAGAAACACCAACAGGATCCGGAATGATTAGCGGATGGAAAAGGGTTCTGCGCTGATCTTGGTAAAACAAGCATGGACTTTCCCTAACACATTTTCTCTTCTGATTTATCTTAGTCCTGATTCAAATTTGGCAGCTTTACCACCTCGATTAGGTTGTGGCAGTAATCCTAATCAGACCAAATGGAACATAATGCTTTTTTTCCAAGCAAGAATTAATAATAAATTTAGACTTTTATCTTGTTGACTTCACTTTTATGCATCTATCAAGAATCTACTAAGTAAGGAGAACTCTGGCCAATACACACAGTGGCAACGTGAAAGCTGGTTAAATCCTGTCTTGTGAAAGATTATGCAATGTATGCTTTGACAAGATTTATCTTCCAAAGCTGAATGCAACAGTATTTCCCATTCCAAATTTTCCACTGCAATGAGACAGTCTCACTCCTTTCCAATGGAGTTTAGTTCTTTCTCTTAAGTAGGAGCTGGGTCTGCATGACATATTATGAAGCTAAAGTGATGCTATGTCACCACTGAAGTTATTTAATGAAACGTCTTTGTGCTCCTAAAAGGCACTCCTGAAGCACCATGGATACTGTCCCCAGGAACTCAATCCCCAGGCTGTGGGAAGCCAAAGTACAGTGGGGGGCAAACCATCTCTCTGCCCATCTTAGGGGTTCCCAAGACGTGGGACTTCTAGTGCTGAAACTGGAAATTGCCCTGGGGAAACTAGGAGAAACTACTTAGTCTAAAAGACAAACCAATTGTAACATTGTGGACCAGAGACCTGGCTGAGTTCCACACTCACAGGAACCACATAAGGAAGCTACAGCTGTCTTGAGGAGCCTTCAGTTGACATCTGACAGCCACCTCTGGAGATACCCTAAGAAAGAATCAACCAACTGAATCCATTCAACAAAAAGAATTATGAGAATTCATTAATAAAACTATTGTGTGGGCACTGTACTATTCACATTAAGATAGTAAAAATTATGTGTACAACACCTAAATTTTGTAACTGGAAATTGCACTTAGAATGTAAGATATTTATAACAAAAGACAAAGAATCATAAAAATAATATGGAAAAGACTGAAATGAAGTATTTTGAGAGTTATAACACAGAAGTTTGTTTTCACTTAAAGTTCAAATTTCAATTCAATGTCTAAGGTGCTGAAGGTAATAACACATACACAAAATGTATGGAAATGAAGAAAAAATGATGATAAAGCATTTCAGAAATAGCATATATGGAAAGAATAAACAAGAACATAGGGTGAATAAGAGAATAGTGAAAGAAACTTGTAAGTCAACCTAATAATCATATAATAAAAGGTCTTGATAGAACTATTTTGAATGAAATGAGATGCAGGCTAATGTTAGAGATTAATCTGACTGAGCTCTGTTGGATAACTGGGACTGTGAAACAAGCTCAGGGTCTCCCTGGGTAGAGCATCCCACCTGAGATTTATTGAATATGAGCTATATTCATTAATGTTCTGAACCTTCCAATTCTGCCATCTAGTTTCCCCATTTACCCTCCTAGCTTTTCCATAAATTTTGAAACAAACAAGCAAAAAAAAAAAAAAACCAGTCTACAAAGGTAATATTTCATACTAAAAATGTTTTACATCCTACAGGAAGGAAATAAAAGTCCCTTTGAAGCAGCAGGGCACTGAAGGACGGGTATGGCTCCTGAGCGTCACACACAGATATCTGTCACGGATTCTATTCTTAAAGGTACAAAACTGTGTACTACTAAAAGACTGGTGTTCCTTCTCCGCAGTTTCAGTTCTCTGTGCCTAACCCTGTTATTATACAGCTCTGGGATTTAATGGGAGTCTATCGCTACCCTCTCCTCACAGTAGGAAGATTTCTATTGCCAACAGATTCAGAAGGTTATTTCTATCTTGCTCCCTTTCAGTCAGGAGAGTGACACTTGTCCCCGCATGCTCCTGAGGCCTCAGTAAGAATACACAGGTTGTACTGCAAATATGCCTCCTGCTAGCATTTAATATTCAGTGGGCTTTTCAGGGGTAATAAGTAATTCTAGAGAAAATCTTCCAGATATATTATAGGTCATTTATGATATTGGCAGTCATGTTAAGACAATGAGAACTGGCGAATATCTAAAACTAGAAAAATACCCTAAAAAATGGGATTTCTCCTGATCAGCAAGCCACGTGCTTTTGCTCACACTTGTGTTGATTCTTAAACAATTACATTTAAAACTATTTTTAATGCTGACAATACTCTTGATAGAATCAAAACCTCAAAATAAAGGTGAAGCGCTCTTCCAATTCTAATTACTGTGACTCGCGAAAAGAGTAGGTGTGATGGAGAGAAACGCCGAGAGAAT
>RJWT010010801.1:20000-23816 GCA_004365215.1 Cuniculus paca | reverse complement strand
TTGATCATACCTCCTGAAGACATTCAGGAAAGAGAGCCCCCAGAACTGCTATAGAAAGTGGCAAGAATGATAGGTTAACTATGTTTGAAGTGAGGAAGAATATTTTGAGGGAGATTAATGACAATCTCTTTCACTGTAATCTTTTTTAAAAATTTAAACATATAATATTTATTTTGACCACCCTTTGTAATTCACATAGCAAAATATTTTTCTGTTTTTGTTTTTGTGAGACAGGATCTTGCTATGTAGTTCAGGCTGGCCTTTTTTTTTTTTTTTTCAAATCCATTTTATTCAAGGATAAAAAGAAGAAGAAGAAGAAAAAAACTACAACAAAATTTCAAAATACTGAGGCTGGCTTTGAACCCTCAATATAGCCAGGACAAAACATACTTTTGAAGCAAAGTAAAAACTGATGCTCATAACACATTTATTTATTACCAAGGATTGAACTCAGAACCTTGCACTTGCCAGACAGGTACTTGTACTACTGAGCTATATTCCCACTCCTGTTCCTAATACATTTAAATCACAAAATAATACATTCACCATGCACTTAGTGTAAGTAGACATAACATTCAGGCAACAGAAAAACTGTTTTTTGTCCTCTGAAGAAATGTACAGTCACTGGTACTCCATAAAAAGCCATCTCTTCAAATAAGTCTGTACTGCTATCTCTCATTAATAACAGTGCAGATGTGCTGACATCCTTGTAATTTTTTCACTATGATTCAAACTAGCTGTAAATCATTCTCATGGGTATCTTTAATGAGCTACTTCCCCTGCCAAGAAAGGTATAAAAATATTTTCCCCAGTAATATAAAGGATCCTGAGCTAAAGACAAGTAAGACACAGGGGAACTTTCTGCCTTCCCTCTTGCAGTCCACTAACTTCCTGCCTAAAGACACAAAGAAAATTCTCCTTTATAACCTTTATCAGCTCAGAGAGAAATGTAGGAATAAACTTTGTTAATTCATTTCCTTTCCCATATACTTTGCTTCTCAGTTTCACTACCTTTAGAAGCCTGGGACTTCTCTGTTCTTTGTTGAAAACAACACACGAGCAGGATTTTAGCTATGTCCCAGCCCCACCGAAAAGTGCTCTCAGAGATTGTGGATTTTTTGTTTGTTTTCTTTTGGTTTCATTGGGTTTTTGTAGTAGTATTAGGGGTTAAATATAGGACTTTTGCACTGAGCTACATCCCTAGCACTTTCTTTAGAATTTATCTTGCGATAGTCTTGCTAGTCACTAAATTGCCCAGGCTTGGCTCAAACTTGTGATTCTCCTGTCTCAGCCCCCCAAAGTGCTGGGATTACAGGAGTAATCTAACATGTGTCATGGTGTCCAGTTTCTAAACCACTGTTTTTAATTAATTTTCAATTGAGGGGTTTTCCTCCTCATGATTTATACTTCATGAGCTAATAAACTTGCTTTTCTCTCCTTAAACTGTCTTTTGTTACAGGAATCTGTCCCAAATACAAATTTACAAGGGTTAAGGGAAATTTTATTTAAAACTCTTCTCACCTATATTATCCAGTGTTAGCAATGATTGAAACTAAAACAGACTTAATTACAGTGCCTCTCAAATAAAGTACTAAATATAGTTCTTTGTTCAGTCACTTATGATTGTCCATGAATCATAGGAGTATTTAAAACAGGATGCATAGAATTATGTTAAGTTATACAGTGAAACCTAAGGTTTTTTTATATAGGTATTTATAAAAGAGAACATATTTGAAGAATTTAGAACACCTAGTAAACTGAACTTTGTTTTGCCATGTTGGTCTCAAATTTGTAGTACTTGAAACTACAGCTGGGGTTTCCAGCTGTAGTGTACAGTTTGTTTTATCCTTTTTTTTTTTTTCCTGACAGGGTCTTGTTAAATTGCTCAGGCTTGGCCAGCATGGTGGTGCATGCTTGTAATCCAAGCGTTCATGAGGCTGAGGCAGGAAGATTGCAGCAAGTTCCAGGCCAGCCTGGACTACATAGTGAATTCAAGGCAAGTCTCAACTACATCGTGAAAGCTTGTCTCAAAAATGAAACAAAACAAAACAAAAATACAGACAGACACACAGATAGGTAGACAAAACTACCTGGGCTGGTCTTGAATTTGTTCTAATCTAGTCTGGTTAGAGTCTATTTGGAATAAGGTTTTCAATTTTGAGTATCATCATTTAAGGACAGTTAGTTCAGAGGTTAATGACTAGAATTAGTAACAAAATTTGAAAAAATATTCTTTGAGGTGTATTTACAGAAGAAAAGGCAACAAGGTGGTAATAAATATTTTCAAATCTAAGAAAGTATCATGCAGAAGATAACACATTTTTTTGGAATGGCACTAAGGGATAAAATTAGGACTATCCTATAGAGACAAAGACAAAGACAGACAGACACTAAAAAACAGACCAAAGAAAAGCTAGGAGGTGTGACACATGCCTGTAATCTATCATTCTAGGAGGCTGAGGCAGGAGAATCACAAATTAGAACCAGCCTGGGCAATTTAGTGAGACCCGGTCTCAAAATTAAAATAACTAATTAAAAATGTTTGGGGGTATAATTCAATGTGAAGGCCCTGGCTTTGATTCCCAGCATTGAAGGGAAGGGAGAAAAGAGACCAAAAGAGGATCTAGAGATGTTCAAAGAGGAAATGGTTGCCCTGGAAAATAATGAGTTGCCTATTAATGGGAGAATAAAAACAATGGCAATAATCCTGACTCAAGACTTCTGGCTGAAAATAGCAAATGTACACCTGCATTTATCTCAGCAACCTCTTGAAATGTGAAATTAAACAAAGATGTGAAAGATATAATAGTGAACAACAAAAATTAATAAGTATTTGGAAGCAAGAAAAGGAGATAAAGTAATAATTTCCACTTAACATAAAGGAGAAAACTCAATCCATACTGTCTATAAGGAGAATAAATATGTTATCAAAAATCAGTTGATTCCATGAACTCCAGAAATCTAAAGAATTAGAGACATAGTTATATCAGAGAGAAGGAGTGGAGAAGTATTAGAAACATTACAATTCACTGCAATTATAAAAAAGAAGGAAATACCTAGGATACCCTTTTTACAATTTCCCATACAACCAAACAACTGCTCCTGTCTCACATTGGAGGAAAAGGTTTATTTTATGAGTAAATTGAACCAGAACAACTCTATATCCAAAGACACAAAATACAATGCATAGTGGAGATAAATCACCTTATGGAAAATAAGAATACTGTATGAAAAATTATAAACAAACAAGTGTCTTTCCCTATTCAATTCCTAAAATATTGGCTTAAAGAACCTAAAAGTGTTATAAAAGAAAAAGCAAGTCATATACAAATAGGATCAGAACTTAAAATGTTATCATCTTTCTTAGTAATAACAATGCAAACAGTAACAACAATGGAAATAACAAAGAAATGACAAAACAACTTTCAAAATTCTGTGTGTGGAGAAATGGTATCTTAACCTAAATTTCTATACCCAACTAAACTATCAATTGAGTAGGGGAGTAGAATACAGATGTTTCAAGGTTATGAAGTCTCAAAAAAAAAAAAAAAGCCCCATGAATCTATCATAAGTAGAGTACTAGAGGATGTGTACTAGCATATTAAACAGGAAATCCAGAAAGAAGAAGACATGAGAACCAGGAAATTTAGGTTCTAATAAGAGAAACAAAGGGAACTCCAAGTATCATAGATTTCAAGAATGAGACCTGCATGGGAAGTAAAGAAAGCATACAGGTCACATTGGACTACGTAGATAGAGGCTCCACATTGACAGTTTTTAAAAATAAATTAGTTTTTAAATTATTTGGAGAGTGTT